>JABASP010003366.1:0-14313 GCA_019776565.1 Sminthurinus signatus
TAGTAATGCAACATTATGAAACGTATAAATTTTTGCGTGCATAAATTTGTAGGTTGAAAGATGGAGATATAAAAATTGATGGTTGTAGAACTATATAGTAGACACAATTATGTACATTATATAATCGACATTACAAGTGAATGGTCAGTAGGCCTTGGACTTGCACTTTACCTACATGGCTAGTTTCCCATGTAGAAATAATGTTTTCTCATTCATGTGGTTGAAAAATGATGGCCCGTGCAACATGTGCCTATATTATTAAAACTTTTTGGATTCAAAAATTTTTTGCAAATGTTTGCTGTATAGAAATTAAATTTTGAATATATTTTTATACTAATTTTGAATTTTGTTCACCCAATATAATAGTTTCTTTTGAAATGTAAATGTGATCAAAATATGTATAATATGTAGTATTTATAGTATGTTTTCTCTGAGTATATAAAATATGAACAATGAGCAGACTGACATACCTGGCGAAGAATAGTTATTATTGGAAATTGAGTAGAAACTATATAGACTTATCTTATGTTATGCTTGTTGAATCGTGGTAGTTGAGATTTGTTGCAAGTAACTAGTCAGATAAGAAGAGAGTCTGAATACCTTGTACCTTTGTCTTCCGACTCAATCATATATGTTTGCAAAAAAATATGATTGCGTGTCTGCGTAGGTAATGGTTAAGAGCATAGACATAGGTACAAATGAAGGTATGTCTTTCATTGATACATGTACCTGTGCAAAAAAAAGCACATGTACAAAAACAGTGTACAAGTAAAATATCTACAGCATTGCATTTTAGTTGTTATGCGAATTTCATAACACATAATAATAATAATAATGTACAAGTATAGGATAAATAGTCATATAATACATACTAGCTATCGAAGGTACAGAGGAGGAGGAGGAGGTACATGAATCCATATATATTATGTATATTATAGTAATAATAATAAACTATGTAACTCTGGTGTGTACAAGGAAGATTTTGTAGCTAGGTACACTTGTGTATACGTGTATAACATATAAGAGAACATATATAGGTAATAGTTATTTGTGTGTGTACCTTCATGATTTGTGGTTTATTTGTTAAAGGAGAAGCAAAATAAGGAAAAAGTCATTTCCCTTTTGCTGCTGTCTTTGTTCAATGACTATGTACATCTATGTATATATGTAAGGTTGTAGTCTGCACATGTATGCATGCATGTGGATATACGATATATGTACATAGAGCACACCTATAGCCTTTCAACTTATGTATATTACATGTTTCACATAAATGTCGCATAATCATAGATTTCAGGGGCAACTATCATTTTCTTTTGAACATTTGGTGTTCAAAGTTATATGCTATGCATGTACACAATTTCGCAATGGTAGTATACTTAATACTTATACAAGAGTAGTCAATTGTAAGGGATTTTTGTTGCTCTATACGATATAAAATTACCTATGGGTATGTTGTGTTATTGCTGAAGTGTGGAGAGTGGAGACAAAGGAAGGAAAGGTGTAATACATATTATTATACATTATATTATATATACATATTGTATTGTGCATGATACTTGTTTACATGAATCTTGTATAAAGATAATACTGTGTATCAACGTGAATACTTGCAGCATGCAATTTTTTGTGTATATATGGCTTTTAAACAAAGAAGAGAATAGACAAAGACTAGAGTGTTAGAGGATTAGAAAAATAAGAATATGTTGGCATTGCATTGTCTTGTTATATACTTTGCATACACACACATACATGCTCACTCATAGTAGTATAACTTTTATTGTCCGTGTTGAACATTTATGTCTGATGCTCTCCCTTGACGTTTGTTTTTTGTTTCATTTTTTTTTTAAACTTGATACACACAAAAAATTGCACTATTGTAAGTCTAGTAGTAGTTGTGCATATGTATAAGAATTTTGGGTTCCAAGTAGTAGAAAATATACAAACAAAATTTATTGATACTAACTATGTCTTAATTTTGTAGTTTTTAAAAGTTTTGAAACTATATATTATTTTTAGTTTTATGCAGACAATAGACAATACATTTATGATTTGGCATAATTTGAAAATTGCTGTGGGATGAACTAACTACAAATCATTGTAATACAATATTATCAATCAATGAACAAGTAACATGTACATTTTTTTCCCTTAAAATTGAATGTATAATCAAGAGGATACAGAGTTTGGGAGTATTTTATTTAAAAAAATATCATTGTAGTATTAAAAGTTTCTTTGTTTAATCCCAGACATGCACCGTGAAATGTTATATATATATATATATGTATGCGTGTTCGAGGGCACAAATATAGAATAGATTCTGTAGACGTATGTATACAGTGTTCAGACTTCAGAAGTTGTCATAAACTTGTAGTATCAAATTTGATACTTTAGAAATGCAGTGCTGACAACATTATAATTGCATCACAAATTACAAATTAAAGTTTGATATTGTTTTTATGTTACGTTTAAATTGTGCTGTACATGTAAACAAAAATATATATGCGTATAATATATCGTAATATACATTTCTATTTGAAAACTGTTTATTAATAATAAGTCAAGTCTTATCTCTTTTTATTTATTTATTATAAATGTAATTTTTGTAATTTTATTTAATGAGAGCTCTGAAGTTATTATGTGTCTGGGAGAAGTTATATTATTATAGAGTTTTTCTCCTTTGTTTTCCGTATAGTTGTCATTGTACTTGTACTTGGTTTTTTGGTAGTCTAGTCATTGTCGTTTTCGACACACTTGCACAGACGAATTTATTCTGTGCACATATTGAATTTTTCATCAATTTCCTCCTTGGTTTAAGGAGGAAATTTTGTATAAAAATATATACGCAATTTGCAATGATTCTATGGTATAAAATGTGAAAAATAGTTTACATATTATATAGTTCTATTCAGTCTTATGCTTTATCGTAGCATAATATATTATATTATTGTAAATTGTGAACACGTTGCCATTTGATCATTATTATTGGCCGAGCGGGAGAACTTTTATACTGAAAAAAAAAACACAGTCTCTTGAGAAGAGTAACAAAAAAAATACTTAAAAAACAGTTCTTTGAGCTGAACGAGCTTCGACCTTGAGGAATAATTACTACACAGCGTATCATACATAGATATATACAACATCGTTTCCCTTTTTTGGGGTTCGGTAGGTTTTGCGAGAGGGTCTTGCATTGGTTTTGTAGTATTCGCATTCATATTTTGCAGAAATCAAATATTCTTATCCTTAGTCAGTTAATTTATTCCTTTTCTCAGCTGTGTGATATGCAGTACAGACTACAGACATTAGTTTTGAGACTGTGTGTGAGAGTGTGAGAGTGAGTTTGTAAAGCTCTCTTGCAGAATTTCAACACAGAGTCATTTGTTTATCGTCCTATCTCTCTCTATGTCTGTGTGTGTACGCTGTACACTGTGTACAGTAAATATTTTGTACTTACACACTAACTTACATTTTAACATGCTGTGATTTTATTTTTGTTGACTGTAAAGCGGTGTAGCATTGTGGTATGCTCATGTGTTTTTAACATAAAGAAGATATATTATACATTTCAGTGTTGTAAATTGTGTGTGTATGGATTTGATCGTTTGGAAAAGTTATCCTTCAAATCCTTATTTTTTCAGTGAACAGTGGAATATTTTAAAGTAAATTTTGATTGTTTGTGTTTGTTTGTATCCATCTATACATACATGTATTTGAAAATCAGTTCTTTCAATAAATTGAAGGAGGGTATTCACTTTTAATGATATTCATATGATACACAACGTTTTTAAAAGAAAAGGTGGTAGACAGGAAATTGTCAACAAGGCGGGTTATAAAAGTACTGTTTAAAGTGAATGCTTGTGGTTTTTCTGGATTTTTTCTAAAAAGTTTATCTCAAATTTCCCTAATTACCATAATGCAACACTATGCATCCACAACAATACTAAATTTTTAGACTCATTTGTTTGTGTTTTTGTGTTTGTGACTTGAACGGTTTATGAAGAACAGACAGCACCGGATAGATATATATATATCAGTTGACAGCATCAGTTTTTCTTTACCTCTTCTCATACCAAGAACCTCTTCATTGGTGAATAATAACAAATAACTGTGAAATATTATACAGTCCAAAAATATAACAAGCAGCAGCCAGTTTTATGTGAAAAATTTACATTATTTATAAATGTGAATGTGACAATTTTTTTCTGTGATAGCTTTTTTTTATCTGAATATTTTACCACTCCTTATGGCTTTCAAATTTTTGCCGTTATAATTATAGTAATATAAATAATAAGAATAATAGTGGAACATTTTATTAGAGATTATAGAATTCTTTTTCAAAAAAAAAAAAGTGTTTTGTATACTCAACTTTTTTATATGCTCCAATAAAATAAACTGCCGATTGACCTTCTTTTAGCATTTTACATGAATTGAGTTCTGCTCTCGAGCAATTCAAATACAAACTACATGTGTATGCCTAATTCCATCGATACTTATAATTGTTCGTGTAGTAATAAGAAATAAGAGAGTCCTCCTACTCTTTCTTATTTTTTTTTTCTCATTTTTGAAACAATAAACTTTCTTTGGTATAATAATGCCGTGTGTATCGTGTTCTGGTGATGTGATAATTTCGGGAAGGTAATAAATAATAAGAAATAATAAAATATATATACATAGTTGGTAGTATTTTATATTAACTATTCAGTTCAAACAGTGCGTATAAAAAAACACAGAAAACATTGTTTCATGAATAAATCAACAAATGATCAGAAAGGACTAAAAACCAACAACTCTTTAATATTAAAGAAATGTGGTTATAATAATTTGTTGTGTATGAATGTCTAAATTCTCATTAGTAAAGTAAATAATACATTTGGAAACTATGCAATGTTTTTTTTGGAAAGCAATTTTGAGTAAAATAAACAGTTGACCAGTAAAACTAATCGTCAAAGTGCTATAAGTTCTTTCGATCTTGTTTCATTTTCAAGTTATTAGACAGTAAAATGTAAAGGTATTTTGGTTTTCAATCCGGTTGAATGTGAAAAGTGTGTTGTACACGTGCTTATTAGATATTACAGGCTTAAATAACTTTGAAAATTTTACAATTTTACATAACTTTAATTTTAGAAATTGAGTAAATAAAAAATCAGTATGAATTAGACTTGAAAAAGAAAGAAGATATATCTATATCTATATATATATATTACAGATTACTTTAAGTATATTATAGTGTATAGTATTCTGTAGTATTGTATTTAGCTATATTATACATTTGAGCAAGTTAGCACTAGTGTGAGACCTTGTAACTTGTCTGCATGTGCATATAGAGAGGACTTCAATGTGCTCATGAAAATTCAATGTGATGATACAAGGTCTGATGTTTCATATATTATATATTATGTGTAGAAAGGTGTTTGTTTGAAAAATTCTTAATTGAAGTTAAAAACAATACAGGGTTGTATGATTTGAAAATGTATAATATCTTCAATTGTATGGTTGTCGTTAACATTAGTTGCTTTTTAGTGGCATCATATAAGGAATCGGAAACGAATAGGGAAAAAAACGTTTTGGATTGTACAAACAAATGAACAAGAAGCTTGGATCTTCTTTTTGTTAAGTTTCTACTCAACATGATAGTAATGTATTGTTATTATTAAAGTCTACTCAAATGTAATTGTCAAAAAAAACTGAGTTATTGAATTAAACAATGAAAAACTTTTAAATGATTTGAGTAGAAGTTGAATACAAAAATATGTAAAGTGTATTATACTATAAGGGGAAAAAATCTGAACAAACGTAAATAAATTTACGACTGTATTAAGTATCCAATTGTGGTGTCATATCCTTTAGGCTGTAGCTAAAATAAAATGAAAATTAATAATTACACAAGTATTTATTTGTTTTCACTTGTATAGGTCCCATCTAGGAAGTTCACCGCGTGTTTGTACAAATTCTGGGTGTTCTTCGTCAGGTCTACAGGTTAATACAAGAGCCCTGACTGGACAGCATCCACTTACTAATTATTTGAACGGAAGCAACTTAAATCTTCATAGTAGTGCGGCTGTCGCCGCTCTCCTCCCAGGTTAGTAAATAATAATAATTATGATTAGAAATATTTTCATACTAATAAAAGTACAAAAACTGCTCTAGTTATAGTTAGATATTATTATGAAACATGTATGACATATATAAATATTTATGATATAAATTATAATTCTTTTTTAATTTAAATTAAATTTAACTAAAAATCTACAGCTTTGTTTTTTAAAAAAAGAAGAAGAAATCATGAAGGATTTTGTCATATTGTAGGACCAGTTCCATCATCAATTGGAATCCACTCACCACTTTTTCCTTCCAGGTCCTCTCTGCCTTACTATACTCGTGGCGGTAATAAATTTCTTCGTAGCAGATCAAGGCACCGTGGAATGAGTATGGGTCAAAAAGTTTCAGGTATAAATATAATTTTATTTTGGATTTTAAATAATATTGTAGATCATTACATTATAAGGAAAATAGAAGGTAGAAATTATTTTGTGTAAGTAGCTTACATGTTTTAAAATCACATAGCTTGATATTTGATATTGTGATGATCTATTCATACTATAGTGTAATTATACGTGTATTATACATAATACTTGTTTGGAAAATTAATTATTGGCCAAGTAGGAAAAAAAACATGATCAAATATCGCTTATGTATAACAATGAATATAATGTTTTATACAATAATAATCTGATGATCACATAGTCAATTTATATGAAATATTTCTTTGTATAACATTAGTCGGAGGAGGCAAAGCAGGGGAAAGGGTGGTTACCACAAGGACGCCTGGTTTGTAACAAATTTTTTTTTATACTTCCAGTCAAAGTCTTTAGATATAATATGTTAAATTTACTTGTGTAGTTTTTTCTAATTCACAATGTATAGGATACTCTTAATGGTTACAAGTAGTAATAATATATTGATTGATTTTAAAAGCACAGTTTTTCATTTTAAAATGTGTATTCATTTTGATTTAGGTCCCCGTGATCTGGCTGAAGAAACGTCCCTTCCACCTAGGTTAGATATGCTTCTAGATATGCCACAAGCTAGTAAAGAACTTCAATTAAAATACGCTTGGAATTCTGAAGACCGGTCATTAAATATATTTGTAAAAGTAAGTTCTTTTTGACTAAAACTAGAATCTTAGATTTCATTATTTTTAAAAATGTAATAATATTGTTATTGATTGTTATTTTAATAAAATGGTATTATATGTATATAAAATTTATAGGAGGATGATAAATTAACCTTTCATCGACACCCCGTTGCCCAAAGTACTGACTGTATAAGGGGTAAGACTGGCTTTACAAAAGGACTTCATGTATGGGAAATACATTGGTCAACACGTCAAAGAGGAACCCATGCAGTGGTTGGTGTAGCGACTCAAGGTAGTATTTTATTATTATGATTATTTAAATAAAGGATTTATTGATTATTCATAATTATTACTCTTATTATTATAAATTTATAAAAGCTTTAATTTTTATATTTTGTTTGTTTTATACAAAAATTTCACAAGTAACCATTTTTTTTTACTCTATCTTGTAACTTTTAGATGCCCCTCTTAACTCCGTCGGTTATCAAGTATGTAAAAAAAAATAAATATAGTAAACCATACATAGTAATAATTCTTATTGGTAGAATGAAAAGTCATACCTTTTGTTTTATATCTTACATAATATTGTAAAATTCTATACAAACGTTTAGTAAAAAACAATTTTGTGTTTCTTGATTTTCCATAGTCATTGGTGGGGAGTAATGATCAGTCTTGGGGGTGGGATTTAGGAAGAAATAAATTATATCATGATAGTAAAAATACAACAAGTGGTATAACTTATCCAGCGTTACTTAAACCAGATGAAAACTTTGTAGTTCCCGACACATTTTTAGGTAAATTTTAAAATTTGTTCAATTATTAGCTGTTGCTATTTTATGTAAATAGTAAATATAAATCTAAGTAATGCAAAACGCATAATATAATGTCAAGTATTCTAATCGAAAAAGTTTGAATCGAAAACAAAACAAATCAAAACAAAAACTTTAAAGTATTTGTTATAATTTTCAATTTTCTAACATAATTTGTTTGATATGCAATTTTCAGTTGTTTTAGACATGGATGAAGGATCACTTGCTTTCGTAGTTGATGGCCAGTACTTGGGTCGAGCGTTTGATAAAGGAATTAAAGGCAAAAAATTATTTCCAATAGTTAGTGCTGTGTGGGGTCATTGTGAAATAACGATGAAATACATTGGAGGACTAGATCCTGAACCACTTCCACTAATATTTTTATGCCGGAGAGTAATTCGACAAAGTATGGGTCGAGAAAGACTGCATCGAGTGTAAGTTTTATGACATATTTATTTATTCTAATAATAGAAACTAGCTACAAGTTGGATCTATTTATTAATTATTATAAAAAGAGTAATAAAGACAACTACTTCAAAAGTAGTTTTTGTAATAATATTATAATAATCAATGTCTTTTAATTTTCTTTTCTTTTTTAAACAAAACACAGAAATGATCTTAATTTACCTCCTGCGATTCGAGATTACCTTTTGTACAAGTAAGCATTTTGATCTTTAAATTGAGTTGATAACATGTGTGAAAAATTATGAAAAATTGTATGATTAATTAAATATTAAATAAATATATGAAATATTAACTAAACATGTCCGTGTTTTTTAATTTGTTTTATTTTGTAGAGACAGACGGTAACCTGCGGATTTTTTTTTTTTTTTGAATAATGGCAAACTCTCATTATCATTAGCATTCGTATCGCAGCGTCATCATCGAATTTCTTATATATATATATATATATATTAATATAATTACATTAATAACGTCATGATTAATTTCTTCGCTTCTTTTGAAAAAGATCTTGACTCTTCAACATGATCTACAAGTTTGTTGTTTACGTTTTTGTTTATTTAGTTATGTGGAAAAAAAACTGACGAAAATTAGTGCTTAGAGAGAAGATGTGTTTTACTGAAACTCAACTTTAAGTGCCGTTTATTGACTTATGGGCAGCAATTGTTTTGTGCTTAGTACGCGTCGTAGTTGTTGTTACTACTACTACTACTACTACCACCTATTTTATATGATTGTGTTTTAAATGGGGAAAGTTGTTCATCTCCAGTCTCCAAAATTAATCTTCTTGCTCTCAGACTGTAATACAACAATTGTATCAGTATGATTGTATTTTCTGTGAGGGGTAGAGACAATTATTATTATTATTACTACTATTATGATTGTAATAATTAATTAGGTATGCCAATTTTAGTAAAGAAAAAAATTACTACAGTGTTTAGAAATACAACTTACACAATAAGATTATTATTATTATAGTTACTATATAGGGCTATGAATAAGATATTTAGTGAAATCATGGGTAAGTACATGCAAGAAAAAAAAGGCGAAGAAAATCTTACAAAAGGAAGCCGATGATAGTCATGATTCAAGAGACTGGCGTGTGTGTGTATTATATGACACACTTGTAATTTTGAGTCTTAAATAATCTCTCCTTCCTCAGAATTGTGTTTTAATTTTTATTTCTTATGAATCTAAAATAATGATATAATATAATCTTATATAAGATAAAAAGTGTTTTCTTCATTTGGCATGTATTGCAAGTTTTTCATATACCCTTTTTTAAAATAAGAAACATAATAACAATAATAATCGATGTGAAATTTTAAAAACTATGATAAAATATTTATTATTCAAATGAATATACGTGACAATGACAACAGTTTTGCTGATATGAAACTGCAACAGGAATTACAACAACTTTATAATAATAATATTACTAACCACTCTGATTATGAATTATACCTGTAATATACTTTTATGCCAGTTTATGCACATATGCATAATATTTTATGCATCTCATTAAATGTTGAATTCTCATTATACTTTCCCAACTTATAAGAAAAAACACATAATAATAAATCTCTCCTGGAACGAAATTGACAAATCTGGCACTACATACTAGTAGTGTTGTACTATATCAATTGAAACAGAAGATCATGTGTATTTTTCTGTCCTATATATAATATAAAACCCCCATTTCACCAACTTCTACACCTTCAATCAAAAGTTTCAATGAAACGACTCGGCATTCACTGAAATGTCTACATTTGAAAAACAACGTTAAAAATGACACAAGAAAATCTTCAAAGCCAAATATCCATTTTAATTCGGAAAGAAGATTTTTTTTTATTCGTCTTTGTAACTAATTTATAATTGATACATCATTATGAAACCATGTAAAAAAATTTATACATACTGACAATGTAATTGTGAATCAATTGCAAAGATATTCAACATATATCTACATAGTATATATATGTACCAATACTAATAATTATGAGTAAATAGGGCCAATTTTATGACTATTGTGTTTAACAATTATAGAGTAAATGATAAGAAATAATAAGAATTATTATATTTTATAACTTTTTTCCTGTGTAAACGTCTTTCTTTTTAATCTTTATATTGTAGTAGAGATAATGAACCAAAAAATATATTCTATAAATAGTATAATAATCTACATATATATATATACAACAAAAAAATAACGTGTGAGTGGTCTAAGAACATGAGTTGTACTAGTGAAACTACATTTTATTATATATATTGTATACCATGAGATCGTAACATTATTTTTTTTGTTATTATTTAATTATTAATGGAAGAACCGAAAAAAAAATGAACAGAAATCAAACAACTTGATTCATTCATATTCTTAAGTGTATAAAATACAAGATATTATGTTTTGTATGTATACACATATAAAATATATGCATATATAATATACTGTACTAGAAATGAAATGAGAAAGAACAAGATTACTAAAAAAAAAATAATGTTAAAATCACAAAACAATAATATTATGTATGACCATGATATATATTTATTATTTATTACTCGTTTCTCATTGCCATATTATTGTATGAAACTTAAGTAATTATTTTACTATATATTATGTAGTTAGTTGCAGTACATTGAAAAAACAAAACTATAAGTACTGTATGGTAATAATATGTGAAGATACACGTAAGAATCGGTGAAACAGGGAAATGTGAGACAAAGGGTTAAAGAATGTATAATTAATAATTATTATTATTATTTGGATATATAAGTCCATTCTTTAACATTGTGTCCCACATTTTGCTATTAGCTGTTACACGGGCTCTTTTACTGTCATCTTTACATATTATTATACATATATATTATGTACATGTCATACATATTATAAATTCACATTCATAAAAGTACATTTAAGAACGATGAAACTACTCATTAGCATGTTGCTATCCCTTTAAGAATAGGAATAACATATGTACACATATACACATATAGAAGCATATATATTTTACTTGATATGATGATTGTGAGTTTAACTAATATAGTAATATAAAAAGTGTAAACATTGATATTTGTACAACAACAAAATTTCCTCGGAACAACTGAAAGAAGAATGTCATGTGTCATGTACATTCATTGTTCTAAAAGAAAGAATGAAGAAGAAGTAATAATAATGATAACGTGTAATGATTATTATTTCTTCTAATGCATACATAATATTATTATATAATACATTATGATATGTGTTGACAAATTAAAGGTAGGACATTTCCTTATAAAAGTTGAAGATTACAAATTACAAAAAAGGGAATATATATATATATATATATATAACTTATAACATAGTTACATTCTTGCTCTTTCTTACGTATACACTATATTATTATACTGTTTTATTTTCTCCACAACTCTGGTTCTAATACTAATAGAGTTTAGTTTTTCGTATTACATGCATATATAATAATAATGTTATTTCCTACACCTGTGTATGATGTTGTGTATTGTTTTATTGATATTTTGATTTTCATTACGTGTAAAGGGAAAAAAACACAATACCGTTTTAATACTAAGCAATTACTACAATTTAAGATATATTTACAATACAGTCTAATGTAATGCTAAGAATCAAAAACGTCTTTATTATTGTGCGCATCTGGGCAATAAAAACCATTTTCATGAAAAAAAAACAAACAAATGGTCATGGTCTTTTATCAACTCTTATTTACAGAATTCTTCACATTGCATATATTATATTACTATCTGAAAAGTGGTTACCAATTTGCGTTTAGGATGGAACAATTCAGTTTTACACGCATGTACACATGAATCATGCTTTTTTTCCACTGTCAAATGTCGATGAGCTCACACATACATACTAAAGTACATATCCAAAAAAGCCACAACAATGAGAAACAATGCATTTGAGGTTGTGCATAAAAATCCTATTATCTTCCTCATCCCTATTGAAGACTGGGAACATGTATCTAACATGTACGTGTATAAGTACATAGTGCATGTTCTGTGCAGATACATAATGTTCGGTTTGTGTGGCACTTCTATTTATAAATTTTGTATTTAGCTCAGACACATGATAACATATGCGTACATATGTAGTATATACAGTCATAATACATGTACTATATTAAATAGTAAGAAGTACATGTGTACAAAAAATTTGTAAACAAAAGCTAAATAGTAAAATAATATAATGGATGCAAAATTGAAAGATTGAATATTTACCGATACGTACCAATGGAAAAAATATTGACGGTTGTATATTTTAGTTACAATACAAAACTATTTAGTATATAGATATACATAATATATACGCACATATAAAAGGAAAAAGGAAATGAGACATTAGATGAGGGAACCTCATTAAAATCCCCTCTTTATTCAAGTTTTTGGAGTATCATCTGAAATGCGTACAAAATTTTAAGCAAAATACATATATCTAATATCTATACACCTCATTGAAAATGTTGATGAAATCTGTTTATTCCTACACATACTGAAGTCCATACCTAAATAACGATGACTGGCTATACATTATACAGCATTACATACATACTCTCATCTCTCATCACACGACATTGCATTCGCGTGTACTTGGGACTTGTCTTGTAAAAGTGTATTTATTTGAATGACAGAGACGTATTGTTGTTATTATTATTATGTACCTACTTACCTATTTATTTATTACAACAGTGTAGAAATTGGCATTCTTCATGAACAGTTTTTTATGTGGTGGTTTTTTTATCAGTAGGATTATTCTTTATTTTATTCCAGTACATGTGTTTTATGCTACTGTGTTGTGTTCATGAGTAGTTGTTACTTGATGTGCTTGCATCTATACAAAATACAAATACTCGTAAATATCTTTAAATACACAGACAACCTGTGTTTCACAATAGATTAATTTAGTTTCATTCAGGGCTGGAAGGCTGTCAGATTTCGTTTGGTATTTTGTGAAAGGTAGTGAAATATTTTACAGTGAATCGTGTAGTATTTTGCATAAATGTTGGTTTTTAACGAAATTAATTTGAATTACGAGAAATGCAATCCATTGACAGCACAAACAACAAGGTATTTAACTCCGCTCCAGTTTTTTCCTTTAGGGCTTTAGCAAAGCAGGAAACTTTGTATCATTTTTCTAAATATTGCACGTGTGTGTGTCGAAAGAATAATATAACGAGTGTGATCTGCAGAAAGTGAATAAATATCTACAACAGATTATTGTACATGTACATTATGAATAATCAGAATTTTATTTGAGAGGACACTTGAAATAATCTTGTATTGCAAAAAAATATCATGTATCGTACAAATAAGTAATATGTCCAATAAAACAAATTACATGTGTTGATTATGATTCATTATTCATTATACATTGTACATTGTACACGATAATGGTGTGGAAAATGACCTTCTAATTACATACTCTCAGGTGTCGTCTCTTATCTCTTCTCCAATCAACTAATCAAAATTCAAAAAATTATTATAGAAAAAGTTCAAGTCTAATGTTCGTGGGCTTCCATAAAATAGTTTTTCAAAGTCCACAAGGGCAAGGTAAAAAAGTAGGTTATACTGTACAACTTATATATTATATTCATTGTTCAGTTCAGTTCTTAGTCTGTGGATTTTGTGAATGTTTCGACTTTCCATAGTCTGCTGTGTTTTTTTTTTTAATTTTATTTAACTTTTTAGTGTTTGTAGTTTGTAGTTTGTAGCATGTGAATCAACTTATCAGATTCAGTAGAGTTTATAATAGTTCTAGGTGTAAATGTTTGCAAGTCAAAAGTGTTTTAGAGAAAGAGTATGCCAAAGCCATACAAGCAATTTTTGCATTTTTATTTGTATTTTTTAATACCAAAATATGATACAACATATCAACAAGTATAAGAAAAC
>JABASP010003367.1:0-14296 GCA_019776565.1 Sminthurinus signatus
GATAATAAATTACACACATATATAAATGATCACAATTGACAACATTGTTCATATTATATAATATACAATATACTATGTTAATCATACCTATAAAAGTAATGGCATGATACAAATTATTCTAACAATGACATACATTTGAAAAACAGTGTATTATACAAGTTTTATAACGTGTAATAAGTAATATATTTATAATAATGTTATAATGGTTATTACAATTAACAAAGTAATATAGAAAACGGGTACATTTTATGGTGAGAAGAGTAAACACATGGCCAAGGCTACACAAGCGATACCCACATAAGGACTCAATCTTTCACCTATTCTTGCACATTTCCAAAATGTACCCAAGACACTGAAATAAAATAAAAAAAATGAACATCAATAATTAAAACTTGTGATGAAAGTACAAAATTATAGTAATATAATATGTAAGCATTTCTATCCAATTCATCAAGCTTACATGCAAACAACTTTAGTATAATATATTATGTACTTTACATTTCATTATTGTAACATTATCATTGTCTTACCCAGTTTTATTTCTATCCAAAAGAGATGGGATCACAGCGTGTATGTACGTACATGTACATATTAATAGAGCAATCACAGTCAAAAGACTTTGAAAATTAAATATGGCTGACTGGAAATAGATAAAAAAAACAACAAAAATAATTATTATTATAGTACATAATATTAGATGCAATATCTCATAAACATATAATATGAACCACGAAAATAGAACTTTCTGTTCTGTCAAAATATAATAGAAAACACCTTTGACTTTTGTCAGCCAAAACCTTTTCCACATACAGATTATTTATGTACTTTTTGTTTGATGTTAGATTATAGAATTTAGAATATGTGGGAAAACAAAATTACTTTTGTATTTAAAAATAAAAGTAGCAAAATGTATCAAAAAATAAAGTAGTTTTCATTTTTCATGTCAAATGTCAAAATCAAAATGTTACTTTTTTATACTTTATACACAGAAAATAGAATACATCTTACCATATTTAAGAAAATTGTGATGATTCACGTGAGACTTCAGATTTGTACCAAAAATGAGATTATCTCCAAGTACAACTAGAACAAATCAAATCATAATTATTAATAAGTAATCACAATTAACTAAAATGTAAATGAACCAAAAAAAACTTTTTTGTGTAATTTCTGAATTATGAATGCAACACGGCAAGGATTTCAAGTTCCCTGTTCATTTTTCTAACCATGCAAAACGGAAAACTTTTTTTTTTTGTACTTTTTTTGTATGCATAAAGTTAAAAAATAATAATACTCTTTCAGGATGATCCTGACAGGATCTAAGGTTGTCTTTTGATGTTGCAATAATGTTGCTTATACTGTAGTGAAATAATTTTTATTGTTATTTTGTCACTACATTAAAAACATAAATGTACAAAAACAAATAAATACACTATAAGAGAAAGTAGAAAAATACTATTTTAAAGTTATCCCACTAACAATAAGTAATTAATAATACAAGTATATTTTAATGCACTTTGACTGCGTGTAGAGCGTAATTAACGTTAGTTTGAAAAGTCCAACTCCAAGTGCTTGTGATTGGATTGTAGCACATTCCATGAACTAACCGGGTTTTCAGATTATCTGTATAAAAAAACAATCCAAAACATTATGCTAACAACCTATAACGTGTGGTACATTAAAAATTAAAATAAAACGAATATAAAAGTAATGATGCATAAATAACATGAATTACTTTTTCCTAGAATAGACTGAAGTTCTTTAGGAGTTATAAATTTATCCCAAGAATGAGTCCCGCGAGGGACGAGGTTGAGTAAATATTCTGCAGCAACTATTGCAGCTAACCAAGATTCTTTTGTTCTATTTATAGTTGTTATAAATAATGACCCATGAGGCTATAAAAAAGGAAAATAAATATTCACAATACTAATACTTATCATGTTAAAAAAATGTAAAACAGGATATCAACTCTATAATGACACAATAATAAAACAAACTATTGTAATATTCATAGATATAGTTTTTTATTTGTATACTTACTTTGAGAATCTTTGAGGCAGAAGTAATAAAAAGATCTGGATTATCAACATGTTCAATAACTTCGGACATGACAATTGCATCAAACAAATAATTTGGATTTTCCTCTACAAATCGTTCAATAGTTGAGCAAACATAATTGATATCTAGTTGATTTTGATTATGAGTTTTGGCAATTTCAATACTTTCTTCAACTGCATCAAGTCCAACAACTTTACCACCCAATCTTGCTAAAGGCTATAAAAAACATGAACAAAAAAGGAGTAAAACAACAGTTATTTCTATGTTGATTATTATTAAAAACATTGAATATTGTAAATATTACATACTTCCGATAGAATTCCACCTCCACAGCCAACATCAAGTAAGTCAAGTCCTTTAAACGGCTTTGGAAATTGTAGAGATTGAAGTCGTCCACTATTCACAAGTCCATCCTGAATCAGACGAACTCTGAAAAACAAAATATGCCATACGTATATATATACATAATAAATGTATGAGATTATTAAATGACAACAATCTTAATCTTTGCAATTACATAAATGTACACACTAAAAGTTTTATAAAAAAAATTACCGTAGATTGTTCACTGTGTGAAGAGCTTTAAAATCTCCATTTGTGTCCCACCAAGAGTTAGCGAGTCGACGAAATTTATCCACTTCTTCTGCAGCTAATGTTGATGTTGAATTAAGTCTGTAGAAATACATATTACAATTACATTAACAGAGTGATCTAATTAGTAGAATAGTAAAATATATTTACACATAAATACAAGTAGAAGAAGAATGCTATTTTACCTTATTTGTGTGTGTGTAATGTTCCGGTTTAAAAGACCACAACAAAATTTGACACTATAATTTTTTAAAAGCATGTTTCTTTACTAATATGACTAGAGATGAAGATGAAAAACCTCTATTAAAGTCCTCACTATGTTGACATTTCTAAATAACTACACAAAAACCAATTAAAACCTTAAATTATTATGATGAAAAACTCGACAGAAATCTCAATTTGGAAATCTCGATTCTCCCCTGTTCAAATCTCTAAACCGCTCACGAACAAGTTGTTCTTTTCTCAGAATTCACAACAATTTTTGTAGGCATTATCCAAAAAACTCCATCAATTTTATAATTTTGATCAAAATACTTATCATTAGGCATACATTTTATGGTCAGTTTTCTTCATCTTTCATTATGATGACGATGGAAGATGGAAGAAGATTCTAGACATTTGTAAATTCCATTAAATACGACACACATGAAAACTACAGCAAAAGCAGTGGCTCTATAAAAGTCAACACAGAAAAGAGTCCATGTCAATTTCGCGATTCATTTTTAGGACTTTTTCTACACATCGATATTTATAATTTAATGGGAGTACCGGGTTCAGAGGAGGAATAAAACGTACTTATGTATACGTAGGATCCCATGTCGTGTATATAATAGAGTGAAAAAATACTACGAATGTTTTGTAACTTCTTATGTTCTATATTGAAAAATGCTCCCCTGCCTAAAATACAAACAAATTTGTGTTTTATTTTCCAAAGTCAGAAAAGTAAAAGGAAAAAAATACATGTTCGCTGATTGCGTGTCTGTAGTCTACAAATAATGATGTCGTTTTACCCAAAACTCTTGACCTGATGATTTTCATTTTGTCTTTATATCAAGTTGTACATCGTATTCTGCATATTGTTTTAAATGCAAAAGGAAGAAGAGTACTGATGTAAACTGAATAGAAAATATAGACAAGTATAGAGACTTTGATGAAAATTCGGTTTGTGTATAAAGTATAAAAGGAAAACAATTCTGTCGTGCCTTAATTTTTCTGAGTACTATCGATTTGTACCAAAAGTAAGCAGTAAGCAGACACAGAATAAATATAGAAGACAATGAAAGCGATTTCTGGGGCTTTTTGGCTCTTCACTTGTATTTTATAAACTACAGACTACAGGCTACAGGCATATTAAACAGTAGACAGTAAATGGAAAATGAAAACCACGTAGCAATTTGCTCTTGAAACAAAATGTGGCTTGTTTCTGAATTATCCTTGTCAATGTTTTTATTTCACTTTGTTTCCATTTCGGAAAAATTTACTACTGCTTCGACCTATTCAGTTTATTTGCATGATAATAATAATTCCAGCGCGGTTTCAATTTCAAGAAATCAACAAGCTTTGAATATAATTGATCGCCTTCTTCAAAATTACGATTTCCGTCTCCGTCCTCATGTGGGAACGGGTCAGCCGGAAAATGTCACAGTGTCAATGATCATTCAAAGTATTTCATCCGTCTCGGAAGCGAATATGGACTTTACTGTAAATATGCAGTTTAGACAGACTTGGATTGATCCACGACTCGCCTATGGGAAATTTCTGAACAAGGAAAAGGAAAATGGAGAAGGTGACGGAAATAACATGGAACCAGTTGAATCCGTTTTAGTCAGCCCGGATTCAAAACATCGCCTCTGGGAACCTGATACTTATTTCAAAAATGAACGCACTTCTTTCATCCACAACGGACTTGTGAGAAATTTTGCTCCTTTTTTGTTTTCCAAAAAAATCTAAATATTATCATTTATCATTGATTAAACATGACTGAATGCATGTTTTTTTTTCATTTTTCAATCCAGAAAACACCGAATGAAAACTGGGTGATTTATCCAGATGGAACCATTATAAAATCAACTCGACTGACTCTGAGTAAACAAATAACAAGACATAAAATAAAATTGAACTAGTATATGTATGAGCATAATATGTGAAATATTTTTGCCTTTTCTTTATGATTTCAGCATCAACTTGTCCTATGAATTTAGCCTTTTTTCCTATGGACCATCAGATTTGTTCTATTCAAATCTCAAGCTATAATTTTCCAGCAAAGGAGCTCGTCTATGCTTTTGTACAGGATCCACTTCTCGAGAATGAAGTGGAGACGCTGCCGTACTTCAAAATCGTGGGTCAAAGGCTAAAAGCGACCACAATTAAACATGCCATGAAAAATCCAAACGACGAGTCTCGCTATTGTTCTCTGCTCACAAAAGAAATCATGTTTTCAAGATCCTTGAGCTATTATTTGACCCAAATTTACATTCCGACCACCATGATTACTCTGATGTATGCTACCAACAAATTCATTACTAATTACTATTTTGCCTTTAATATATTATGTAAATGATAGTGATAAGTGTTTTGTGTGCAAAATAAAATAGTATCGGGTTTCTGTATGTGTTCTTTTTCAGCTCATTACTTCCTTTGTGGTTGGATCCAGTTCATAGCATAGCGGAACGCATCGCCATCGGCGTGACAATCATCCTCACAATCGCCACCCTTATGGCAGCGGCTACTCAAAATTTTCCAACCGTGAGTTATGTCAAGGCAATGGATGTGTTTACGGGCTGTTCCTTCTCTTTTTGCTTCTTTGCCCTCCTGGAAAATATATTTGTTATTTGGGTCACGAAACCCCGTCGAAAGGAGTCTCAATCCAAACCCGAATCTAAAGCATTTCTTTCCCGAAATAAAAAAGTAAATGACGAAGATTCCTCAATTTTTTCTACCGTTTCCAAAACAATGGACAAAATGACAAGAAATCAAAACAAAA
Organism: Sminthurinus signatus; assembly: GCA_019776565.1. Classification (NCBI taxonomy): domain Eukaryota; kingdom Metazoa; phylum Arthropoda; class Collembola; order Symphypleona; family Katiannidae; genus Sminthurinus; species Sminthurinus signatus. Next base: position 5,633 of record JABASP010003367.1, read on the forward strand.
AGAACCCTGTTGACATTCCTGGTAAAACTTCTGGAGTGACACCTCAAGAAGTTGACAGGAAAGTTCGGAGTATTTTAGCATTTTTATTCTTGTTATTCAACATATTCTATTTCGCCTACTACTGGACTGTGTCCAGAGTTGACACTTCGGAATTCACCCGATAGCGAAACTGCAAACCATGTAAAATTATCACATACTTCTAATTCGCATTACTGTGAAATAAATTGATTTCAATTGAATGTATTACTACAGAAAATTCTGTTCACATTATGAACTGTTTCTGTATCTCAAATCTTGAAAGTTGTCATTTTTATTACATTTGACATTTGACAGAGAGTGTTTTATAACTTTGTTTACGTCACCTTGCACTATAATTAAAACTTGAGTGTATAAGGATTTTGCAAGTACTAGTAAAACAAAACACAAAAGACATCATAAAATAGGAAGTCAAAGTGCATTGAAAATAAACAGAATATTATTCAAAAGTCCAACGTGATACTTGTGAGTTCATTTTCATCATTTAAATAGATATGTATGAACAATGGAAATTGTTGGACTGTGGACTGTGTACTGTAAATACATGTATGTTTTATTCAACCGGAAGATGAATGATGAACAGTGTATGCAAATATTAGCACTAATCAAAATATCTGCTGACTGTTTATTCAATTAGTAATACTTTTATGGCGCTGAGTGTTACCTCTCACGAGAGATTTATGATATTTGACAATGACAATGGCAATGAGAATTATCGGAATCAATGAGTTGATGACTCCATCCAGAATCCATCACATATCATGAATACTAAATACATGTATTTGTTTAATACATAGATTCTTGGTTCTTCATGTTTCATAATTCATAATAAAGTCCATCATAAATAATCACTAATCACTGGGATTCTAATCCAGTCCATAAATTAATTGGTTACAGTTTCTAGAAAAATTCAATGAGTTAGGTATCCGAGTCCGACGTTCATGATTCAATGTGTAATGTGCATTGAGTACAAATTAAAATCCCCTATTTGTTGTTTCTAATAATCAAAGTACAATAACAACCATCACCTAACCTAACCAAATACCAAATCATCAACATAATAATAATCATAATAAGTGGATTAAATCGATTACTAGTAATGTTTCATGTTTTTCTCAACTTGCACAATCTATTTATTTTTAAATGGTAAAAAACACTAATAAGTACATTATTCATTTTTATACCATAGTATGATGCCATGATATGATCCAATAAATAATGTACATATGAACTTATTCCCTTATAATCCTTGTATGTTTACTCAACATCATATTCATCACTATTTCAGCTTTCAGGTCGCATTTTTTCCTAAAATAAAAGTCAAAAGCTCCTCGAAAAACACACAGCATAATAAATTATAAATTAAGTCATGATATTTTACGTTTTATGACGCAACTCTAGATTGAAAATTTTAATAATACTTATAGTCCTCTTGCACATTTTTAGTTCCTGATCCTGATCCTCATAAATGATAAATAATCTCCGGTATTCTCGTAATCTGTGGATATCATCAAAAGAGTAGGTACAGTTATGTACATTAATGACTCGCTGATTTATTCAAAACTAATAAAAGACCCAGGCATTCGAGTTCTTTCACTATAAATTAAAAATTCTTTCCAAATACAGAACAATAATTGTTGAATAGGTAGTTGTAGTTATTTCATAGATATTTAGCTGGCTGCTCTTACTTCAATAGCTATTTAAATTCATATTTGTAAGGCAGAGCTGCTATAATATTATTCCCTTTTAGCATTTTTTCATCATGTATCAATCTCTTCTTTTTTCTCTTTTCTTGATTCTTGGCCTTCAGTCAACTTTGGGTGCGTGCATTGTTCAATTTTCAATATTTTTTACTTCGTTAAATTACATTTTTAAAAGAAAAAAAAATGTAGGATAAACGATACTGAAAATTTTGAAATTTACAATAGCTGTGCTTTCTTTTCCTGGTTTTCTTAAAGCTTTCGAGTGTCCAAACAATCTCGAGGGTCAATATGCAAACGTTGAGGAGTGTAGCTCTTTTTTCCGGTGTCGAAAGGGGGTTGCCTACAAACATCAATGTCCGTCTGGTCTTTATTTCAATCAACAGGAATTAGTATGCGATTTTCCAGAGAATTCTGAATGTGTTATAACTTCCGGCGGTGGCACTAACTTAAAAGGTGTGTGTTCTAATTATAAATTTCAATCAGTAATCATTTAAAATTTAAAACTTTATTTATTTCATTTTCTTTTTTATTCTAATCTCAAATACAGAGTCAGTAAAGTCAGTCAAGTTTGACATAAAGTCCTTTAAAATGGAAGACATTAAGGGTGTACGAACAAGTAGTTCGTTTTGTGTGGGTCGTCCTGATGGCGAGTACAGGAATTCAGCAGATTGTGGAGTAAGTTGAAGCATTTTTTTTATTGAAATCTAGTGAATCAAGAATTTAGAATAATAATAATAATAATTATTATTATTACTGTTTACTTAAAATTTATTGCTTGTATTTATTGTGCTTTGACTTGTTCTGATTCTTCACAGACCTTTTTCCATTGTTCCAATGAGTTGACCTATTTGAAGGACTGTCCATCCATTCTTCACTTTTCTGAAGCAACTCGACGTTGTGAATGGCCCCAAGATGCCAACTGCACAGGTAACAAAGAAATTAAACCATAGAGTTTTAAGATCTAAACAACAAAAGACAAAAGAGATGTGAAATTTAAAATGGGGAAACATGAGAAAAATTGACCACAATGAATAATAATTGTAATTTAGTTGACAGCGTGACAACGGAAGCTCCAACAACTCAAAATCCAGGAGAGGGTGGAAACTTCACCTGTGAAGACAAAGAGTGTGGACGTTACCCAGATGACGGGAATTGTGCAGGCTATTGGATTTGTGGAGAAGACAAGATTCCAGAACACAAAGAGTGTCCTGATGGTTTGCTCTTTAATCCTGAGTTGAGTTCCTGTGACCTTCCTGGAAATGTTACTTGCTCAGGTATGACAAATCTTATAAAAATACATACTTTACACAAAGTACAAAACTTATATTTTAGAATGCTGAATGCTTATATTGCGTATTATTATGTTTAATTTTTATTAATCCAGGACCAACTCCTGAAGTCTCCACAACAACCGTAAGCAGCACAACAACCACGGGTGCAAGTAATAAAACCACCACTACAACAACAGAGGAAACAACTCCAGAAGAATCTGAATCTGAAGAAGATACCACCACTCAAGCTGTCTCAACAACAACAGACAATAGTAACAGAACTACTACCACAACCACAAGCCCACGACCAACCACTGAAGAAGGTGAAGATGATGATGAAACCACTACAGAGGAAAATGAGGAAGTTGAATCCACTACTCGCGCTGTTTCAACAACAACAGACAAAAACAACAATGGAACAACTCCAACTCGAACTCCAGCACCAGAATCAACCACCGAAATTGATGATGGCATTGAAACGACTCCATCGACAGGGGAGGAAACAACACGAGAAGAAAGTGAAGAAGATGACTCCACTACTCCAGCTGTCCCAACAACAACAAATAATAGTAACAGAACTACTACAACTACTACAACTACAAGCCCACGACCAACCACCGAAGAAAGTGAAGAAGAAACTACTCCAGAGGAAAATGATGAAGACGAATCCACAACTCCAACCGTTTCTACGACAACAAATAATAGTAACAAAACGAGTACTACTACTACAACAAGCCCACGACCAACCACCGAAGAAGATGATGATGCAACCACAACATTGTCATCAGTTACAGATCCCGATGATGGAGATGGTAATGATTGTGCTGCTTGTGGCCTGTTTGGAAACCCAAAAGACTGCTCTCGCTACTTTTTGTGTGCAGAGGGAATCCGGGTAGAACTGAGATGTCATGCTGGTCTCCGATTTGACTCCATCACTCTTGAATGTATTGCGGAAGAGGAGGCTCATTGTGCTGGTCAAAGTCTCATTGAACTTCCTCAACTTCCATAAATAACAACTATGAACTATAATAAATATCAAATATCTGATCCCACACTTTGTATTTTGTATTGTATTTTAACTTCCACCCTTTCTTAAAAATCTTGCCATTTTATTTCATATTTCATGCTTCTTTTTTATCTAATTTTTCATGACTCGCTAATCGCTGATACCAAAAAGACTTTATGATTTATGACAAATTATAAAAAAAATACTTGATACCTTATGCAAATAAAAAATACATATGACAGCGTTCCTGTTTTATAACGTAAATATTTTATATAAATTTTTTTTTTCCATCTGACGTCAACAGTCTAAAGTCTAAAGACTGTATCTTTCCGAATAATGAATAATATATTTTGAACTTTGCACATCACATAACATAGTGCATAATATTCTATTTACACGCTGTTTTGTTCAATCAAATTTCCTTTGATTTGGACGGGGTACAAAAAAATACGTAGGAATTTTAATTCTTTTCAATAAACACTGAACAATATGCATATTTCTTGTCAATTGACCACATACTATTTTGCATTTTTTGCACTCCTTGGCCTTTTAAGACGAATGGTTTCATAATTCATAACTCACAATTTACAATTATTATTACAATACATATGTGTTGTATTTAGTATTTACTTGCAACTACATTACACACATTTGCTGATATTTTTCCATGTCCATCAAACCAATTCAATTCAATCTAAAAACTAATGCAATGCAAAATGCAATGCATTGAGGATTGAAATGGTCATTTGAAACATCACGAGAGAGTTATTATTATGTTGATGGAAGATGGAACGGTTCGTTGCTAGTTAATTAATTGACATCAATTTCAATCACCATCAAACGTCACATGTCACGTCCACCATTTAAAAAACACCTCTAGTCATTCATATATATGTATTATTTCATATTTCCAGTGTCCAGTCCTAGTGTGCGAATCCAAATTCAAATTGGCAAACTGCGCACATGGAAAAGCACAGAGAGAGAAACGTGACTCATGAGTGATGTTCTTTTCACTGTACACTGTACACTGTACACACATGTTGTGAATAGTGACAATAGACTAGACAATAGAAAGTGTTCAACCGGCAAATTAATGCTAATGCCAAAGATGAAGATGACGTTAAGAGTGTCCATTTATATAACTTGTGTTTTATGTCTACTCATACAGTATACAATGGAGTACATAATACATGAGCCTCTAGATAAATCTTCAAGTTGGCAAAATGTGAACGAGGATGTAGTTAATTTAGTCTTATTGACGGTGGCAGAATGAACAGAGGCAACATGATACTACTACTTTGGGCCCATCTCGCCTTCTCCCTCATCTCCATACAAACGGCTCAGTCGGAAAAGTAATCGTAAAATAATCGTAATTTAACTACATAACTATCAACATTCAGTACAAATCATAGATCAAGAATCAAAAATTACTCTCTGTTTATTTATTTTATTATTTATTTATTTCACGTGAATTTATTATTTTTTGCACATGAAATTTTATACTAATATTTTTTTTGTACTCTTTCCTTTTTTCACCAATATAAACTTCTGAATGAATATAAATTTTTGGATCATCTCTCTCTTGGTGTGTATTTCTTCCTTACTAACTATATTCCTGCTATGTTTTCTTTGGGTCATTTTCCTTCCTCATCAAACTGGGGGCATTTCTTCTTCTTCTTCTTCAACTTCTTCAACTTCTTCTCGGGCTTCTGGTCCACTTCCAATTCAATTTCAACTTCCATTCCAAAGGATGACCCTGGATAAACTCGGGCATAAAATGGATGATTTGGGATTTAAAATTGGAGAGTTTCTCACGTCCGTTGGAAAAATTGATAACATGGTAAAAATTAATGTTAAAAATTAAAAATCCACAAATCAAATACAGAGTGAGTGATTTTATTTAATTTTTAATGGTGATAAATATTTTTTTTTCAGTTGGAATCCCTGATTGACAAATATAATCTAAATGACCTCATTCTCAAGTGTGTGAATGCAATTGGGACGGAAAATGAAGTGGCTGTGAATAAAATTTGGAAAAAGATTGAGGAAAAGTTTAGTAACTCAACTCCAGACATTTTGGATTCCATCATCACTGACTCCTACGGCGGGAAGAGGGAAGCTGTTCTCCCAATCATTCGTTTCATCTCACAAACCAAATTGTGTTCGGGTTATGAAACCCTCTTTTATGAAATGCAGGACTATGAACATTTGTTCAATGGTGGAGAAATTTTTAGTCTGGCAAATAGCCTATATAAAAATTGTAAGAATATGACGACCCTTTTTGAAAAACTTCCTACGCCCGTCCAACTTATTTTTAATGGTCCAGTCAGTCTTCAAAATACTTATAATAAGGTTAGTTTTAATTTTATATTTTAAAATATGAATAATGCCAATTCCCGCCAAAAATAAAGACTTCTTTTAAAATCATTAATCGTTAATCGTTAAGGATTTTTTGTTATTTCTATAAAAAAAGGGTTACTTATTCCGAAAACCGAATTTGAACGATCTCGTCATGGAAAACCAAGTGGCAAGTTTAAAGACGACAAACAATACGGATTTTTGGACTTTTACAGCATCCAGTACGTTTGCAGAAAACTTTAATATCAAACGTGAAGATGAATTTTTAACTGCGAGTCAAAGTCGACGACTTTATTTCTCAAATGATAAGCCAAGCAAATTCGTTCTGGAGATGAATAGAAAGTTGGAAATCAGCATTGGAGTCAGTCTCGACGACAGGATCGGGAAAGCCATTTTCTACAGGCTCTACGTCCAAAATCAAAAGAGATCAAGTAGTGATGTTCACGAAGTTAATTTATGGTAAGCTTTTTTTGCTTTTTTTATTATCATACAGTTACAAATATTGCAATAAAAATAGTCTAATTATCTTTGAAACTATATTTCTTTGTATTTTTCAAATCACAGGACAATCAACCCAAAGGATGAATATTACAAGGTAAAGATAAAGTTTGTTTTGTTCGCAGAATTTAATTATACAATCTTTCTCCAAGATTCTAAAAGTTTTCACATGTTCTTTTCCATCTTTTTATAGTTCATTTACTGGGGTGTTGGAGCGAAACCAGAAGAATAAATTAATATTGTACGCTGCAATCAAATTTCAAACCATAATATTTGAATACTCAATAAAATAAATAGTCAAAGAAATGTATATTATGTATTATATGCATCGGCGAAAAGTGCAAAGATAATGAAAAGCAATACTAAGATAATTAATAAAAGGTTTGTATTAAAGGTAACGAAACGAGTCTCAAATAGTACTAAAACAAACTTTTAACTTTCCTATCACGAAATGTCGGATGTAAATAATCTGAAGTAAAATTGTTCAATATATAAGTGTACTTTGTTACTTTGTTTTTTATTCAAGCTCTGAATCCAGTTCATTCAAAATCACACTCATGCTTTCAATATTACATTTTACACACTCTTGATGTATTTCTATTTAAGTACATAAATTACACAAATAAATGGTTATAAAATTAGGAATAACAATAATTATTATAGTACATGAATCTTAGTAATATATTATTTAAAATTTGAAAGGGTTAGTAAAAAGTAGACTTTTGTATCGCCTCAATTCCTTCAGCTTTTAATCTTGTCAGGATCGGATCATAGATTTCTCTAGTGAGTGGATAAACATTACCCGTCTGTCTTATTTCACCATCCAACACCATTTTGGTTGCTATGGTAAAGTAAGAAAAAAAAAGTACAGAGTGAATACAGAATACTAATCTAAAATCTACACATAATAATCTAAAAGAAAAAAAATGAGCGTTCATTTTTTATTTTACCTATGGAGGTTGTTGTTCCCACTGTCTTTGCCATGGCTGAATAACCCTCTGGATCTCCATACGCCACCAAGTTGATTCCTCTCAACTCTCGTTTTCCATCCGGCCACAAAATGTTCAATTCATGTCGCATTACAATCAAATCCCGCTCTCCTTTTTCTACAGATTAGAAACAAGTATAAAATTTCATTTTTTTAAAACAAATATTTTTTCATAAAAAATATCAGATATTTAGTTGTTGGATTTTTGAGTTTGGTTTTCGTCCTCACCAAAAGCTAATCTTTTAGACATAAAATGACTGAGGGTGTCAAGTGGTGTTTCCTTCTTTTGAATCGGAACATCATCGAGAACTCCAAGACCTTCAATGGCATTCAACTTTTCCTCGTCTCCATCAAATTCCCGAAGGACTAGATTCTTTAGATTATCGTAGAAAATATCTCCTTGGTTGTGAAGCAATTGACATATAAATTGGCGCTACAAAATAAAATAAACCGAAATTTAAAATTAAAACAAGCTTTCAACACAAAAAATCAAAAATCTCACAAAGATGAAAGATAAAAAAAGAAGAAAGAAAGAACTAATTACCCAGCTGATTTCTGGTCCATTTGGATGAAGTGCAGGATGAGGATTTGGGTCAATCAATCCTAATTTTTGGAGTCCTTTCATTGCATTAGCAAAACCCGAGTATCTCAAAGTACCCCGAAGAATGGTCTTCGCCTCAGGAATACCATAGAGATGTCTATAAGTCATCGAGTCTCGATTAGGATACCCCTCCAAGTTGAATCCAGGGAGGAAGGTCATTGGTTCATTAGAGTTGAGAAGAGCGCCACCTGGTTGGATTTCTA
>JABASP010003368.1:0-14292 GCA_019776565.1 Sminthurinus signatus
ACACTTGATTAAACGCTTAATTTAAAATTACAAGCTTGCGTATACATTTGCCTTAATGTTCATGGAAGAAAAGTAAAAGCAATGTAGATGACGGTGTTTCTTTGGTAAATTCATTGGTGTATTTTGGAATTAAAGGTCCGTAGCCTATGCCCTAGACCTATAGACCTGGAGACCTGACCACCCACCTACTCATCAATTATTGCTTTAACTGCCACTTCTTTCCTATTTACTACATCTGTAGAGTATAGAGTATAGCGAGTAGAGTGTAGAATGTAGAACTTGAAGAGACAACGGCTAGACGGGCGTATAAAATTTTAATGGAGTGTAAAATACGCAGACACTGAGGAATTTCTATGAGGATTTACTCATTTAACTCCTATAAATAAAGGGATTTGTAATGAGTTTCGTGTCTCGTGACGCGTACCTCAAGTCTCAAAAAAGCTGAACGTTTTATGTATGTTGTATTATTACTTTTATATAAAGCCTCAAAATACCTTCCAGTATAAAGCTTTCTTTTATTATGGTCTATTGTCTATGTCATATTATTCAGAAATTCATCGAGAGTTGAGACGAAAGAATTAAAAAAGTATAAAAGTAAAAAATATTATGGGTAAACATTCCATAGTCTATATAAATAAATATCTGAATCGGAACTTCATTTATGCTCAATTCCCACTCTCCACACTTCACACGCACGAATTTCTAAGACTGAGAAATAAAGATATTTCAAGCCCTGCTAAATGTTAAAGGGATGCCAAAAGCCCAGCCACAGTAAAGATTTCATTACAACCCAAAATATCTACCCATTTCTACTTTCCTCAACCACAGTTTGAGTTTGGAGTGCTGAAAGGCGCTGAAGCAGGGAAAGAGAGAGAGGCAGTAAAACACCATTTCTGTAAAACGGAAACCACAAGAGCGAATCCCTCTTTCCCTTTCTTTATATGTTTAGATTCTGGATTCTGGATTCTAGAGAGTCTCGAGTCTCGAGATATCTTTAAAGTGTTTTGAGGAGGATTTTATGACCACATAATGACACACCACCACCACATTTAATTCCGATTTTCCAGAAGCGTCGAAATTCATGAGATCGATAGATAAACAAAACTCGGATGTGCACTGTGCACTCACATCCCACATCAAGATTGTATTATTGTATTATGTAGGCCATGAAATAAAATGAACTACATAGATTATAGATTATAGACGCCTTCTTTCATGCAGACAAACCGGAGAAGAGCAAGTTCATTAATTAATGAAAACTTCTCTGTTTGGTTGTTGTTCTTGTTGTTTTTGTTGTACACACGTGGAAGGATGATGAAAATTTTCTGTAATTCATAGTAAATTAGCTTATAATGGATTCAAAGCTTTAGCATTCAAAGGTTCATGTATGTAGATTTTTAAGCTGTTTTCCATTTAGCGTGGTCCTGATTTTGATTCTGGTTTTTCGCAAAGAAGCAAAGACGCATCATTACAAATACTTTTATCATGACTTTCTCTTAGCCTTATATAATATATTGTGTTATGCGACTTAGTTTCAATTCAGCTCGACTCAGATCAGTTGACACCCACAAAAATAAAGTAATGATGTTTAGTGCCATGAAACACATAACCAGACTCTGAACTAGGAACTCGTAAGCTTGCCATCTTTTGTCCTTTCAAATTTTAAACACATGTACAATTGTGAGGAAAAGTAAAAGTAAAAGTACGTAATATTTTACGCGTGTCTATAAACTGTACACTGTACACTGTACAGCACGTTACATCATTTGTGCACACTCAAATATTACTTTTCTCTAAGAAGATTAAAATGTGGTGTGGCTTTGATTCACGAGTTTAATTTGCTATTTGCTCAATCTTCCCATGTTCATTGTGCATGGTTGATTGGCTGTTTGGCTGGTTACCTTTATCTGGTTTTGTTTCCAGAGTTTGACATTGCGTTCAATACATGAGAAATTAGACATTAGAAAATTTCATTTTATGCAATAAAAACGACTGTAATGTATAATATACATAATACATAGTTATACAACTCGCCGCGGGGAAGTAAAGAGCTTTTGTTTTCCAATAACCTTAATTCTTTAAACCTTTATGTATTGGATTGCACTTTACAATCTTCATAACAGAAGGTGGATTACAAATAAATCGGACAACATGACTTTTAAAGTAACATCGACATAAATACACGATATTATATAATGTAGTGTCATTTTGGCCTTGATGACTACAGTACTCGGTGTTTGGTATTTGGTGTATGGTGACGCTAAGGACTTAGTCAAGTGGCAATTGTAATCAAATCTGGATTCTAGATTCTAGATTCTAGATTCTAAATGTGAGATCCTCCTTTTGTTTTGTCATATTCTATAACGACCGTTTGTCATGCACAAACTCAATTAATTTGGATTTTGACGGAGAGACGGAGACAGAAAGACGAGAAGTCAGTAGTATCTAGAATATCTCTAGAAATTTATTTACTAGAACTATACACTTTACTAAAATCTCTCGTCTCTCGTGTCGGTCATTGTTCTTGTACTTGTTCTTTGCTGGTCGCTCGTGAGGCCAAGGTTGAGTGTCGCTTAGGTAGTGGAGGCCCATTTCAACTTACTCAATGGGGAAATAATGAAAACAGATCAAGAGAGAAATCAGTGAAAGTGCTTCCGAATTCCCAAATCACATAATTGAAATCGGAAACTGACTTTGGAGTTGGATTTGGATTTGGAATGTGGACTTCAGCATGGACTTTGTCGTCACAGGAAGAAAACAGAAATGTAATTTGATATCACTAGGGCTCTTTGAATAGTTTATCTGTATTCACTCTACGTTGTACACTATGTTTACTTGTTTGTTTCTTTGTGTACAGGTATAACTTTCTCTGTCTACGCGTATACTTGAATCTTGAACGTAATAATTGTAATTTCATCCCTAAACCCTTTACTATTTCATACAGTATAAAGGTTCGTGAAAAGTAGAGAGTGATAGTAAAATTATAGGTTCTGTCGCTGTTGAAAACCAAACCAAACCATATTAGACTGGCCATAGCTGGCCAACTAAAATACGATACACAGCATAGAAATGTTTTGATTACGGGAATTTTGATTCCAAAGTCAAAATGTATCATGTATACGTAGATTAAGAAAATTATCACTACAGTACTGTCATTAGGTTTACCTATAGGTTTCTATAGAAAGAGCATTTATAATTGTTATTGTTATTGCCAAAATACCGATACCGATAGTTGTCTTTTATCTTTTTCATTAATTGTTTTGTATGGCTTTGGATTTTGTGTGCTGTGAATTCTACTAAATTGCATGTTATAACAATCATGACAATGTTCCATTAAAACCATAGAGATCTTTTAGGAATTCAATGTGTAATAGTTACATTTGGCCAAACTTGAACAACAACCATTTGTACGAAAGTCAAAAATACCCATTTCATGACGATTTCATATTGCCTTGAAATCATAAATATTTGAGGTGTCGGAAGCAAAGCTGACTACCAAAATACATAATCGTGACCGGTTATCTTTATCAAGGTACTCCTATGTACTTCGAATGAGCTTTTAAAACTATATTGTAAAATTTATCCAAGAGATGGCGTTCTAAACGAATTAAAAATGTATCCGCTAGATTACCCCACTAACAAATTACAAAAGTAACCGCTAGATTATTAGGACACGACGATTTCAGTACTCTGCTTCGCGTTCTAGAAGTATGAAAACGGAGAACGCTTTGAAGTACATTATGTCATACGGGGATGAAAGAGAAATTCTTTGAAGCTATCAAACGAATTTACAATACATTCCTTGTGCGTAGTGGACTTTGTGTGACAAAAACTACAAAAGAACCGTACTTTTGTACTTTGTCCAGAGTCATATCCGTTGTCAATTCTCAGGAATGCAAAATATCTACTGATATATGACTAAGGATTCAGATGAAAGGATACAAGTTGCCAGGTAAATGTCATTGTCCGTTGAATTCTTTTAAAAGAAGCTAATATGACTACTTGTTTCATTCAGACTTTCGTCCAGGAAGTTCTTAACTCTCAACTCGCTTCTTGTGACAGGAAGGGCGTTACGTAATATACTCTGATTTAGAGTACATCTCGGTTTTGAAACTCGAAGATCGGGACACGTGTAAAAGTCTAACGTGACTGACAGGAGAATCAAGTTTTGTTTGCCACTTTTATTATTATTCTTATCTTGAGAGACGGAGAATCAGAAAGTGAAGGACAACGGATGCTGATGTCCTTAGATTTTTTGAGTACTAAATACTTGAAAGGTTGAAGATCGAAGGCTGAATATTTCATTGGACTTTGGATTATTCCTCATTTTTACCAAAAAAGTAAATATTTTCATACCTGGAAAAACTCAAGAATGCCTCAAATCCACAGACTACAGATAAGCCTCTTACACAAAACACCTGCCTGTTGAACGTTGACTCGAACAAAAATACAGATAATGTATGTGATTACAACTTTTCCCGGCATCAACAAATGTAGTTTAGAATAGACCTTTTCTCTATGAAATCTTTTCATGTAAATACAAAGCTGTCACTTTTCTTTAGTGCACCTTTGTCCTCACAACTTATCTGTTGCTCTGGTAAATTTGTTGTCACGGTTTAGGGAATAGATGAGCATTGAGAATTAATCTAATCAAAGCTGCTTGACTGCCATTGTATGAAACAAGAAAAAATGCAAATGTAAAATTGTACAGGCTTTCAATTTAATTTTACTCCATACATTAAAATTCCAAATTCCTTTTTCTTCGTATTCCCATTTTTCTTAGAGCTTCATTCTCGGAACTGTCTAATAATATTCAAAATCTTTTGAGTCTTTATAAAAGGGCATCTTCATTTACAAATACGTATTTTATTTCATACTTCATGAAACGGAAATAAAACCAAGAAAGCTCTACAACATACAACAGCCAACATCCAACCAAGAGAAAGGGAATTCTATTTAAGAAATATATTATGAATTCTTCATTTCCAATCTTATTAACAAATTGAATAAAATATTCTATCAATATTTCGAACACAACAGGAAACTATACATGACAAATTTGAGGTCTATTTTCATTTTTTATTCCTCGGGGGAAATTCTTAGGAATTGTACTGTAGACAAAATACATGTGGTAACTTTTTGCCTGTGAAGGAAAAATGGGAAGAGAAACGTATGAATAAACAATACATTTTCCTTTTGTTTAGACAACTGAAAGTTATGTATATGAAGAAGTGAGGGTGATCAATCAAAGGAATTTATGCATCAAGGAATTCCGCTATTGCTTTTATTCGTATAATCCTCGGCTTTGACTTTGGCTGTGGCGTTTCTTTTAACATTTGTAAGGCCTTTAGTTTACTTTCTCTTGACTCTTGACTCTTGACTTTTGACTTCAAATGAAAGTATAGAATGTTCAAAGTACAACGTACATATTCTGCTAATGCTTAATGTTTAATGGTTAATGACTAATGACTAATGACACGTAACATGTAACGTGTACATTGTACATACGGCTGGATTTTATATTAGATTAAGCATGAAAGAAAACATAATTTTATGACAAAGACAGACCAAAGAACAAACAATTTTTTATACAGTTCATTCATTTCCCCTGAAACCCTGACAACCTTGAATTCTAAAGGATTGAGAAAAGACAAATGACCCTTTTAATTTGGAGTATTTTACAATGCTTTGTATTTTGCATTTCCTCTTGTTCTCGTGGTGTATGATGTACAAAGTATAATTTATAAATAGAGGGCTAATGACCCAGGTTTACTTACATGTACCAGAATTACGAGACAAAAAATAACAACAGACCAAAACAACAAAGTCTTTAGATTCTAGTTTAATTCCCCTTGAATGTCAAAATGACATTCATCTTTCATCTTCATCTGGTTCAAGTTGCGTATGAATTCCATACGTCATAATTCGTAGTCGTAAGCTTGAAAAGTATTTATGTACTTATGTAAAGCATATCCAAAAACCAAAGTCCAAATTCAAATCAATAAGCAAATTGATGTAAAACACACATTGTCTGCCTATACAAAAGTATACAAAGTTTGTGGAGAAAAACATGAGCGAACGTTTTACTTTCACGCCATCCCAATTTTAGAACACAACCACCACAATGTTGTTCACTAATCAAGTTTTCTCTCCGCCATGATATTATGTATTATATAGAACTAAAGCTGCCTTAGGATTAGAAATAGATGGGTTATGCAATAGATGGATTCATAACGAATTTATATGAAAATGAGCAGCTATATTAGTTATATCAGTTTGACTGGGTTACTAAATTCAAGTACTGGCAGTAGTAATTAAAGAGTTGGAAATCAGGTCAGCTGGTTTGCTGTGATGCCAATAATGCGGTTAGCCACAATTTTCCTCTCTCTCTTTTCTCTCTCTTCTCTTCTCCTAATTATTCAGCATCAGTTTACAATAGAATTTTGCACTGTAAATACATCGGAGATCTCGCTATGCCCTGTACAGATGATCCAAACTCCAAACTCCAAAGATAACGAGCGGAGCGGAACCAAAAAACCGACATCCGTCAATCTCCTCAACATAATATGTAAACGGTATACTCTTTCTCAATTTGCTACATATTATTATACCAAATTCGGGCAGATATGTCTTTACAGTTATGTCTTACATAATACTAAATAGAGAATTGTTTGTAGATTGTAATACTTACAGCGAGCCGTATACTGGACATGAGTATTTCCATTGGTGAGTTGTGTTGGATCCCTGCGGATTCCTGGTCTGGTCGTGGTTCCATTCTCAGGTCCTCCGGGAATATTCGAGCTCCACAAAACTCTGGCAATTTGATAGTAGGCGAAGCTCATGAAAGCCAAGGGAAGGAAGTAGAGAAGGAGGATCCGAAAGATACTGTACGTCATGTCTATCTTCAAGTCCCACGCGGGCTCACACTGTGGCAACACAATTAAAAATTAAACATGAGTCAATTAACATAGATCATAGATTATACAGGCTTTTTGTTTATGCAAATGAAAATTGAATGTGGATGTATTTTTGCTAAAACAACAGTTTAACAATATTTTACTCGTCTTTTAACTATCCCTATATTTTTTGTTTACTTCCTCTGGAAATTTAATCAATTGATTAGTTATGGTCGGATGTCGGATGTCGGATGTCGAATGTTTTCATCCGGATAAAATCGGTAGTGTACAATTAACAATGTATAATGTACAAACATGGGACATGTTTGCTATTTGTTCTTTCTTAGTTATTATTATTACACTACACATTACACATGCTTTATTAATCTAGCTGTAAGCTGTAACTTTATGACTTTAAACTTTTGGCAATAGAATGAAAGTTTACAAAATTATTAACATGTTAGAAAATGAAAACCAACCTGTGTAAATAAAATTGTTTGGACTCGCATCCCCTGTCGTGGCCTGGTGTGCAGGACTACGAGCTCCGGAATATCTGTAGGAGAAAAAGGAAAACAAAGAATTAACCACTAAAATTAATTAATATTTTATCATGCAATAGATTCTTGATTCACTAATGACTCTACTGATATGCCTGCAAACTGTTTACAATGTAAAGTGTACAGTGTACAGTGTATAGAGAAAATTGTTCATAATGTTTTAGATCACACAAACATTTGCATAATGCATACAATTGGATTGGGTTTTTGCAGGAAAGAAACTATACGAGCTAACAACAAAGTACAAAGTTCTTTTTGGGTCACACTCAAATTCTTTTGGCTTAAATGTTGAGGAACTTTGAAATCTAGAAATTTCGTCAGTACACAGTATTATTTCCTAATGTTAATTTAAAATTTTAAAGTCTTGGAGAAACATGAAAAAGTTATGTAATTGATGATGTAATTTGTATTATAAAATAGGGAAATTATAACGGCTTTGAGTGTTTTAAGTTTTTCAACTCAAAACCAAAACTTGCATGCTAACTTTGATCCTTGTTTT
The DNA here is from genome assembly GCA_019776565.1 of Sminthurinus signatus. Taxonomy (NCBI): domain Eukaryota; kingdom Metazoa; phylum Arthropoda; class Collembola; order Symphypleona; family Katiannidae; genus Sminthurinus; species Sminthurinus signatus. Next base: position 7,953 of record JABASP010003368.1, read on the forward strand.
TCTTTGATCTCGCCGAAAATCAAATCATCCAAAAAGAAAGTCTTTTACTTTACGAGCTTGATATTTCAGCAATGTTTTAAATGATGAAATTCGTAAATAAAAAAATTCAAGTAAGACCAAAAAACCCAAGAAAAGGCACACTATGGAAACTAAACATTTTTTACTCTGCAGATTTCAAGCAACAGGCACAGACACTTGCGTTGCTTAATATTTCTGCTCTTTGCCTATTAAGAAATGGATAAATTTGCCATTGGTTTAGAGAAATGTTTCTTTGTTTATGCGTAACCTGAATTGAGGTTTACTTTACCACTATTCATAATTCATCCTTTTGCCGTACCATTCAGGTGTACTCTTGAAAGCTTGTGCTTTGTGTGCAAAAAGTAAAATGTACAAAAGAAACAGCCTGCGTGTGATCTGGCTTCTGAGTTCTGAGTATTGAGTTCTGAGTATTAACAAATTCTCTTCATCAATACAAAATCAAAGCAAGGAATTCAAAAACATCAGAGGGCTGCTTTATTAGACATGTAAAACGTGTACAAAGTCCCAGAACCAGATTATAAATACTGTGTCGTTTGTCTGTAAATGAGTTGGCCCCGTTAATGAGTATTTTCTCTATTGGTAGCTTGGTGTATCACACCAAAAGCTGTCCTTTGAATCTACAAGAGTATGTATAATGTATATGTATATGAAGAAAAATAAAGTAATAACAACCAGTCTTTTGTTTGTCCTAAATATGTGAAAATAGTTTTAAATTGTAAAGGAACGAATAACGAAATATACAAATCCTATTCAAATTGAGGAAAATTGAAATTAAAAAGTTTTAGCTATTTAATACTTCATACACTCTCAAAGGTCAATTTCCCCGAGTATTCTAAATAAATCATCCATACCAATACAGTTGTTATATTAACGAAAGCGTAGATAGCAACTGCATAGAGTTCATTATAAATTGGTTGAGAAATGTTTCTACAAACTCCTTTGCTCGTCCATGTGTGGATTTTGATCTCAGTATTCCGAGGAAAGAATTATTAATACAAATCAATGAATCAATCATTTAAATGCAGTAAAATTACAATGATAGAGATGACGATAATAGTGTTGCTTGGTATTTTCAACTCATGATCATGAGCGTAAAACGGGTGACATGAACTTTTATCAATACATTTCTGGTTAATTGTATTAGTTGTTGTAGAATTTCCTTTTGTGAACTTACAGAGAATAGTTACAATTTCCATAATGAGATTAGATTAAGTGGAAAATTATGACGGTAAAACAAAAGCGAAAACAAAAGTAAAAACAAAAGCAGTTTCCATGATTCACGGGCACAAAGAACAAAATATTCATTTGAAAAACTAGGAAAAACAACAAGAGTGTGTGTGATCTGATATTTTAGATTGGTAAACATTCAAATATTGAAGTAAACTATAAAAGTTAAAATAAAAATACTTGTTTTGGGCTATATTAGCTTCTTTTCTAGGAAAGCTGCACTTTAAAAGTGTTTTGCTGAAACATCTTTTAGGTTTTCTGGTTTGCCCTACATTTGGAATTAATATGACAAGGCTCTTTAAATAATCTTCTTTCTCTTTAAATGAACAGAAAAGCCATATTAGAGCTTTCTCTCTTGTGCAAAGTTGAAAGCTGACACATTCAGTGGTACTTGACGGCCGGACCAGGTCAAGAAAGCGAGAACAAAAGAAAGAAAGAAAAACAACAAGACAACGGCAAAGCAAACGCAATTATTAGACACTCTACAACTTTTACTTCAGACTTAAGACCTTCTTCTTAAGGGAGATGCTGGAGGTTGATGTCGGAAGAGACAAGTTTGAGATAAGCGGATTTCCAACTTCATGTCCCAGCATTTAATATAGAGCAACAACAAGAGCTGCTCAATTCAAGGTTCAAGAAATCTACAAATCTACAAACAACAGCATTAATAGCTGTGATGACAATAGACATTACTAAGTATTCTCTTTTAAAAGCAAAACTTTTTCATCTAAATAAACCTCATTTGACATGTGTACATTGTACATTGTAAATGGATTATTATTATGAGGTCAAGATTATGGAAAGCTGAAGAGGAAGATGTAGAAAATTCCAGTACACTTTGTCAAGTGTCAAGTGCTAGAAAAATGTCTTTAGTGGTTATTAAGTGCAAAGAACAAAAGATCAAAGCTCATGATGACTGACGCCCTTTTAAATTAAAGTGTCTAATTTTCCCCAATATAATCCACTCCACAATTTTTTGAAATATTAATAAAAAAATATTAAGTGTTCATTCTTTTTGTTTGCACATTCAATGTTAATTTTTTCTTCTATTTTAAGGTGATGACATGATATTAAATGTGATAAATTATCTGTATTTTGCTCATTAATTCCGGGTTACTCAACTACTTGGTACAATAATAATTGTAAATACAGCAAAATAGCTGTATTTTCTTCAAATTAAGCAGGAGAAACTTGAAGCTTAAATCTCGATCGAAAACTCAAATACTAAATTCAATAGTGGCGCAACAAAGTGTGATTTATGCATACAAACTTTTCAATATGAATTAATACACAAGACACAAGATGCAGGACAGTGTAATAAATTACAACTTTAGGAAAAGAAGTACACGTGGAATATTATTATGTATTATTATGTATCAGTTTCCATAATTGGTGCATGCATAAATTATACGGGTTGAAATACTTTGACAGTTTATATTTACAACTTTTCTTCCACTTTTCCTTCCTCCATTCTTTTACTCTGAATCTGAACTTTGAGAATCCCTCTAAATTCGAGAGTTCTAAACGGATGAGTTTAGAATCAACTTGCCCGTTTTCTATTGTACAGCCTCCTTTTCATTGTTACAAGAGAAAGGGGATGAAGAAGAAGAAAGAGGAAGCTGTTCCCCGTTCACTGTTCAAAGTATTCACAACACAAGGATCTATACGAATTCACAAGAAATGTTCGATGTTCAAATCTCTTCCCGTGACTTTGACATTGGCATTGGCACTGGCTTCTGATATTACTTTTGGCCATGGTCCTTTAGTCTGTAGAAATAGTACCCGCATTCAATTCCATCGAAATCAATTTCAACCGTTTGAAAAGGCGGATAAATTTGACAATGGATTTTCAGGCTCAACAAAAATTTCTTACAAAATCTGATTTTTGACTTGAGATTTGAGACTTAACTTGGGAAAAATAGAGATTTTCAAGTTTTATTTATTTTATTCAATACTTTTTCATTTCAAAATCCTCAGAAGTATAGAAATAACAAGAAATAACAATCTCATGAACTCTCATCGTTTTATTTAATAGGTATTATTACAATTTACAACATTACTGTATTTTTCAATATTTGTCCAGGATCCAAATCCCAAATTCCAAATTCAGTGTTGTGCGCTCACCGCTTATTTCTTCTACAATACAATCGATAGGAGTTCGATAAAATTCTGATTCAGAATCACCCACAGTTTGCCAAACATTATGTAAATAAAATGAAAGTGTCAAAACATAGTGCATTCATTTGTAAATACTGGGAAAGTATGGAGCATTTGTAAAAGCATCGAATATCGAATTATTTCCAACTACACTTTTCCCAATCAAAGTTTTCGTTGATATTTCTCGTGTAGATTCGAATCTAGCCTGTAGAATGTAGAATGTGGAAACTATATTATAGGATAATGACTTGATTCCTCGAAAATCTCCGTCTCAAGCCTCCAATGTAAAAACTCTCAACTTCTCAAAGCTTTGGCTCCATTTTGTCCATAACTCATTTTATCCATTATCCAGTTGTTCAAGTTCAATCTTCAATCTTCAATCAAGCTACGCTTATTCTTGCAGATATCTATCTATCTGCAATCTGCAATCTAGAATCTAGAATCTACAACCCACGTTTATTTCAAACTACATGATTCCTAGAAATCTCGGCATGGTGGCAATAGCTCATTTTATTCCATTCAATTTTTCAATCTTCTCAATCCCCTTCCATTTAAGTCCAAAGTATATATGAGCACGGTGTAAGGATACGGCGTGCGGGCTGTTACAACTTCCAGCATCAGCCGCTAAAGTTCTAGTTTCATTTTCACTGCCTCTTGAAAAGTGTGTAATGGGAGCGATTTATTAAGAAAAGTTTATATCTGCAGGACGCCTTTGGATTTCCCATCTCTTCCCTTCTTTTTATTTCAGTATTTCAGTTAAGATGATTAGAGCGGAAGAGGAAGAGAGAGAATAGAATATAGTGCAAAATAAAAGTAAGAGTGGATATAGAGGATAATAATAATAATAATGAAAGGTACTGAATACTGGATACTGGATATTTTAGACCGAGTAATTACGCAACTATCTTCTATCTACTATCTACACGTGCAGCAATATATGTCTAAAATATTTTCCCAGTTAATGCAATCCACTTCCCACTCCCAGTTCAGATCTGGATCCAAATTACTATCTCAAATCTCTGCTTTCAAACCATAGAATTATTTTCATCATCAAATGATGTTTGTACGATACAATAGAATAGAATACAGAGATTATTATAAAAAGTGAATGGACTGGACTGCTCTTGGAGCAGAAACGTGCCATTCAAAATACGAACTAGCACATCACAAACTTGAGCCACTTAACTTTCATTCATGATAAAAATAATGGATCAAGGATAAGAATTATTCTTATCCTTTTTTTATGAGGACAAAAAACTAGGGCTGGAGGGAAACAAATTAATTCTAAATTTAATCCACTGTAATCCCTTCCAATTATCCACTGTCTAGGAGGCCAGGAGTCTATAGAAGATACTGTTGAATTTTCGGAGCGTGGAAAGCTCCTGGCGAGCTATTGACCTATAATCTATAACGATAGCATTTTATGAGTTCACGCAGTACCTGGAAACTGGACACTGGACGCCGACTTTATTCCGTGTCCATGGCAATGACAATGGAAATGACAATATCAGTTTCATTCACACACATTTCCCTTCCAAGGAACTTCAGAAGAACGAAGCCACACGGGTTAAAAGTAAAGATTACTATTATTATTATTTTCAAGTGCATGACACTTTTTGATGTGTTTTATCTACAAGAGTTGATGACTAGCAACTAGCAACCAGTAACCAGGAGAGAGCATAAAATATAAAATAGAACAGAAGGCATATCTCTCAATCCAGTCCAGGCTGTTTTTACATCACTATACTGTTACAAAAATAGGAGCGGATATTATGAGGACATGAAACGGAAGAAAGTACGGTCCAATCCAATCCAATCCAATAATCATCATTGGAAACTGTGACGTAAAGTTAGTGAAGATTGAAGAAGGACGGAGCTCGATTCTCGGTTCTCGGCTGTCCAGTGCCTACAGATATATTATATTATATGGTCGGAGGCTCACCACAGATTGGCATTGATTGGCTCGCATTGGAGAGTCCGCTGTCATTACAAAAGGAATGTCCAAACTTTCTCTTCCTGTACTTTCCTTTCTTCTCGTGGAAAGAAAGGAAAGGATCCTACATTTGTTCGGCTCTTTTGATGATGTATATACTATCTACTGTCTACCTACATGTTCAATGTTCATGTCCAATTTAAACATATGATGTAGTATTCCTCCACATTCTACAGAAGAATACGCTTTTTTGGAAGGGAGCGGAATGAAGAATGTGGAGTGTGGTTTTTCTTAGCCACTATGGCATTCGTGGTTTGCCGGTGGAAATGAAGTTAGTTTTAGTTTTCCGTTGGACAAAAGACAAAACAGCCGTTGTATGCTCAATCATGTTTCTTGAAGCTCAATCATGTTTCTTGAGCTTGAGTCTTGAGTCTTCAATCTTGAATGTGCAAGAATGAGTTTCGTCGGGCAGCTGTCATTTTCTTTGCGGGATGAACTAGAAACGGAAAGAAAATATTTGCTTGGGCACCCACCTCATAAAATTGAAGAGAGAAAAAAGAGACAGAAATCCACAAGTACAAACGTAAAAACGTGAACATTGAACATTGCTCATATCATCGTAATTTTAAATGCCTTGTGTTTTATTCTAGTTTAGGGTTTAAATTTTCATCACATCAAAAGTGCAAAGAGTGCAAAGCTGCTTGTTTAAAGGACGATTTAAACATCTTGTAAAAGACTAATATGAAAAGATTTTGTCACTCTTTTGTAAAAATTGCACCCACGTTTTGACCACAAGTTTTGAGGAATTTTACGACTTTGAAAAAAGCTACAAAATACCAAAAAATTATTAATGAATTTCAAGAATTCAGATTCCTTAATCTGGTAAAAGCACGTGTTAAAATGTGTTAAACTGTGCACAAGAGGTTGGAAGTTGGAATTGATAAGTGATACGACAGCAAAATACAAAATGTACAATGTACACCC
>JABASP010003369.1:0-14280 GCA_019776565.1 Sminthurinus signatus
GACAAAAAAAGGCATTTATAGCCCTTAGGCTGGTTTGGATACTGGATAAATACATACACAGTGCCGATCTTAGAATTATTTGCTATTTTGCGCCCTTTTTCCCGTTTTTGGCGCACCTAATCCCCTAGCACCCTACGCTTGCGTGTAGCTAAGAGCGGTACTGCACAAATAAACCAATTTGTTAATTATTTTCAGGGGGCGGCGGCGGTTACGGCGGGGGTGGATATGGTTAGAACATCATTTAATTAAACCACATTTCTATTACATAACACGACTGATTTCTAAGCTTTATGGAGTGTAACAATTTGGTTTAATTTCCCAAACACTTAGAAGTCAGTTACCTAATGTATGATACAAGTGATGTGTACCGTTTTTTTAAATATATTTGGACAATTTTTAAACTCTTTTCCTGTTTCCAGGTCACGGTGGTGGAGGAGGAGGAGGAGGTAGGTTTATGAAAACCAATACAAGTGAAGAAGAATAGATGATACACAAAGCGTGATTCATAATTATATTGAGAACACTTTTGTTTCTCCTTCCCCTTTTTTATCACCATTGGAACTACCATAATCTTTAGTTCATGTAGGTAGAAACCAAAACAAACCCCCACTAGAATCCCTCAGTTTCAATCATAAATACGTGGCTTTCAAAAACAGTTTCAAGTTGCGCCATTGTTCGCCGAAAACATTTTTGCAAAGTTATGTATAAATGGCTCTAACGAGACTTATTATCTTATCCTCAATGCAGTTGATGGGAAAAGAGAAAGTTCAGTGTTCACGTAGTCAGGAATCACGGTCTGTTTAGTCATTTCTGCAAATTAAATGTGTATACTGTGTTGTTTTGCAATAATGCGTTATTTATGTGTGTACTATGTGCTGATCATTTGCATTTGTTTGTATTTACCCATGCATTTCTCAGGATATGGTGGATATGGAGGTACTGACACTACATAAATTTTTTGTATCACATAGAAAAGTTTTACTTTGCTTATACACGTATCAAAAGTATCTTAACTAGACTAAAATGAGGAATTTTCTGTTTTTTTAGGAGGCGGTGGTCACGGAGGTTATAGCAGTGGAGGTACATATACATTTCATTAGCAGACCATTTTGTACTTCAAAATTCTTCTAAAACCATCTACGGGATATTTAGCAGTTTTACATTTTCTATTTTAGGATATGGCGGATTTTCTGGAGGAAAGAAAGCTGCAAAGGCTTATCTTAAGTACTTGAAAAAAGGTATGTCTACATAGGAATTCACTGCTCACATGATTCATAAATTTTATTTGGAGTATACGTATATGTGTGTATTAGATGAATTCACTATGTGTTCGTTTTTCTTTAAAAAGGGGGTGGAAAGGGGGGTGGATATGTTTATCATGGAGGAGGTATGTTTGCTTAATTTTTAACTAACTTCACCTATAAGTATGGATTTTCTTGATATTCAAGATTTGTTTCTCCTTTTTCTAGGAGGCGGAGGTGGACATGGACATGGTGGAGGTTTGTCTTTTATCTCTTCAGTGAAAATCTTCTGAAAATAATGCATATATGTCTGTAATACAGGGGTTTGATATTTTATTTTTGTTCTAACCAGGGGGTGGCGGTCATGGGGGTGGTTACGGTAAGATGACAACACTAATAGACTACAATTTATGCAGAATCTGACATTTGTATGACGTGATCAAAATGCAATCGTAATATTACTGACCTGTGCTTTGATTTTGATTGATTAGGCCATGGCGGAGGTGGGGGTGGACACGGAGGGGGAGGTATTTAATATTTAACTTTACAGCAATTTTCACAAAACATAAACATATGAGAAAAAGCATGAGCCGAAGAAACAGTCTGTCACAAGATTTTTGTACGAGCCAAAAAACCATACAGGGGTGATTGTTAATATGCGATTAAAATTTGGCAGTATGCTCGTTTTTCCGAATTTCGAAAAAACATGGCTTCAACACGCCATCAAACATCACTGTGTAGCCATTTTTCAACGGATTTTGGCGATCTTGAGCTTGATCGCTTTCTTTAGGCCTAAACTAAACAAATCCACGACCTCATGCTTTTACTCATACATATTTGTTGATGTTTGATTCATGAATCATTATTAATCAAAAAATATTTATTTATTTATTTATTTTCTAGGCTATGGAGGAGGTATTCTAACAAAACATATTCAATTTATTTGATTTATCACTGAAAATTTATCCGAACATAACATTTGAGTCATGAGTAAATTGATATCTGTGCATTTAATGATTCCAATTTTTCTATTTTAAGCAAAACAAAGTTGCAATTGTTTTATAGGTAACAAGCACTACATTCAGCCACACGGCTTGTTTTGATACTAGGCAAACATACTACATAGATAAATTTTGTTTCTGATTCATTTTTAGGTGGTCATGGGCATGGAGGTGGTGGAGGAGATGGATACGGTTAGAAGACAATTCCGTTAGATGTGCATGTATAATTACATTCATGGAATGATTTTTTTAAAGTAACTTCCTGCTTTTGTTTTATTTAGGGCATGGGGGCGGGCATGGCGGAGGAGGAGGAGGAGGGTATGGCGATGGGTAATGATATTTTTGTTTCACTAATTTAGTAATCCGTAAAAGACAAACAAACGGCGCAAGGTTGATGATATTTACTAAAACTACTAATTTTTCAGTGGACATGGTGGTGGATATAGTCGAGCATACACTGATTATTATGGGAACAGTGCCTCAGATTCTTATGACTACAAGAAGATTGGTGAATTACCCCTGGACCAGAAAATGAGTAGTGACAAAAGTAGCTATGGAATTGGTCGCTATGCAAAATATGCTACTCCTGTGAAAGAACAAGACTTTTTTGCCAGTATTCGAGACATAATTGATGATTCTCCAAAATCCATATCAATATCTTCCCCAACTTTATCATCATCTTCTTCTTCCTCTGCTAATAAAAATTTAAAGGATACATCATCATCACAATCATCACAATCATCAGGACCCTCTTTATCCTATAATTCAGACAGTAGTCAAAATTATGATAGAAATAATGATAATAATTATGATGAGGAAGGTAATGGTGGACCTTCACAAAGTATAAAATTTGCACTAGTTCCAATGACCTCAAGGAATGACTTTGTTTCTAAAGCATTAGAATTAGATGAAACTAGTTGATACATACATACATAGTTGTAGTTGTAATATAATGCCAATAAGTATATTATACATTTATTTTAGTAGTTTTTTTTACTTAAAATTAAAGCCTTTATATAAGGTAAAGATGCACCAAATACATAATACGTGTAGAGACAACTGTTACATTTTTTTAATTGTACTAACACCACTTTTGTTCCTGTTCTGAACTTTCGTGTTCTACATACACACATTCTACTTAAAGTGTTTCATGGTGTAATGGGTTATTTTCTAATGTTATTTTTTTGTTGTTGTATACGTTTAAGCATGAGAAATTGAAAAGAATATATAAAAAAAATAAAGTTTATACAAAACTATGCCATGATTAGTGGAGCGCCTATTTAATTATTGTTACATGCGTTCATCAAATAGATGATGAATAAGTCCTTTTGTTTTCTTTCTGTTTCTCTTACTGAGAAGCAGTTCACTGCACGTAAGTATTTATTATTTGCTTCACAGTTACAAATAAAACGCGTGTGAAAAAGAGAAAGTCTACTTCTGCTCTAAAGTCAAAATACATTCAACATTAGTGCATTATACACACCTTACAATACCTATTCAATACTCAAAGGGAAGCATGACTTACTTAATTTTCAATTCAGGATCATCCTTTTACTTTGTATGGATGCTTCATTGTATAGAGGGTTCGTTTTGAATAGGTTCCCGTATATATACGTACACATGATTTGCTTGTAAGGAAAAAAATGAATTTACCTGCTTTCACCATTTTTTTTTCTGGCGTCTTTAATTTTTTTCTGGGTGTTGATGAAATGTTTGAAATTGTAAAAGCTATAAAAAAATTACACTAGGATTTATGCATGAAGATTCTTGGACAGGTAATTCATTTGAATTCATTGCCTTCTTTTAAAATGATCCCTTTTCAAAGCTTCGAAACAAAGGATTAAGAAAAACTGAAAATGCTGTGATATTTAGTGATAAAAACATCGAAAAATTCTTAATTCTGAATGCTTATAAAATACAAAATACAACGAATTTACTATTTCTTATACTTTCGTTTATGATATTTCAAATTAACGTAGTTCTATAAATCTGCACACGTGGCATTTTCGAGTTCTTAAGCGGAAAGTGGAAAGGTACACGTGCAATGTTTCTAGTGCTTACCCAAAGTATGAATTAGAAGTATTTAAAGGGCTTTGATTTGTGATGAAGCATTCTAATTTACATTCATTCGAAGCTACGCTGTTTATGTTACATGTTTCGTTCATGTTAGGCACACACGGCTGCATCATAAAATGGTAATTTTACCGTGTTTCGAATAAAAGGTAAACATGATAGTTTTGATCAATGGTATGCTCATATGGTACTGATTATATGAGTGAAGATTAAAGGTGCTATTTAAATGATAAATAACATATTTTGTGTATCTTCTTCATCTGAATACTTGGATTTTTATTTATAAAGTGCTTGTGCAATGATTGCTGACTTTTAACTTGTAAATAAGCAAAATGCATAGCTACATACTACATACAATATATACAACATGCAACGGGTTACAATCCAAAGCCCAATGCATGTGATATGGAGAATACATATATATATAATATGACATATAATATACGAGACACGAGTTATTACTGATTTTATCATTTGATTAATGGTGTCAAGTCCAAAAGTCCAAGTTTCCACTCGGCATCTTCTGTTCATCTGAATGATTGATAAATAAGCTTGATCTTTAATTAAAACATGAGATTAACTATCCCATTTTTGACACTCGTTTAGAACTAAAACAGGGAAAATAAATGAAGCGCTCAATTCATTAAGAAGGATAATACTTACACCCTTTTCTTTTTCTATTCTTTCCGTTATCCATTCAATCATAACCACCCATGCTCCATGTTCCATACTATTGTTTTTCTGGTTTCTATGTTCTATGTCTATTTTCTTATTTTGACATAATATGTTATTACGTACATATTATATAATATAATATGCACGTTAAATGTTACAAGGGACCTTTGATATTTGATATCCTAAAATTCTGACAGTCATATATGACATACATGTATAACTTATCTTTACCCGTTTTCATCGGTAATTCACAAACATCTCCATACATGCATATTACACATTACACATTATCGATTAAAGTATTCTATATCCTAATTTTATGCATATCTCTCTATGCATAATGAAAGGAATGCTGAATTTGCACTTTTTTTGGTTAACAACTCTTTTTGACATTTATTTATTTATTCCTTGTTTTTATTCCCAGTTTAGAAACCAAATATACATACAATGTGACAAGATCAAAAAAGCTAATTGATTGGATAAATTGTTTTGAAAGGAGATAAGTTTTAATTTTCCACTGAAAACTTTCTTTATAGTTCTGTCAATACTATTCAAAACTTTAAACATTCTTCCCAATTCCCATTTACTTTTTTTGAGTATAATATAATATGAAAAATGAAAAGGCATAATGATGAAATATAGACACCACACGTGCCGCTTATATTTTGACGCTGTCTGGGGGGAAGACAAAATATCAAGATTGGCCATTATTATTAGTTTTTGTTCTCCCTGTACCTATCTACGTAGATATTATTCTACTTTTAGTCTTCAGTATTTTCCACGGGAACTTTGTTTATTACATTGTACACAGAACATAGAAGACGGAAGAAAAAGACGGAAGGCAGGAGAAAAGGAAGAAAGGACGAGGGTTGGATTGATAATCTTGATTCTTGATGTCACTGCTGTCATTCTCCTGTACCCTATACCGTTGTGCATCTATCTACATACCGGCTGATGTTTTGCCTGCTTTATTTGCCACCAACCAAGACCCAAAAACAAGCAATATGTAGTATAAAATACGAGTATACACTTTAAATTATGCACAGATTGTATACTGTATACTTATAAACATGTTTCTATTTTCTATGTTCAAACTCGAAGTAGTATAAAAGGCAACTATACATAATACACAGTCTGATGATGAGCATGCTGATATGTATCGTGTCGTGTTGATGATGAGTTGAGCTGAGTTTTACACGCTAAAAAGCTGTCCCTGTACAAAATATTATGTACACTATACATTATACATGGCAGACGAAATGAATCCAGCATACATTTACAAATACAATGACGGCATAAAGAGAAAGAAAGGATGAAAGGGATGGAGAAAGATGACAGCAAGATATTCACTTAATCCTCAACGCCGCATGATTTATGACTTTGACCATATTACATATTGCATGCGTTGAGACTTTTGCTACAGCATCATCATTACCTTCTTGCACCCTGACTGTAGACTTTGGAGTCAGCTGACTCTCTTTTTTGCTTCAGATTTGTGCATTGTATATGTTGTATAACTTTCTGTTTACATTATAGATCCATTATCCTTTACATTAGTCTGTAGTTGACAATAGTATTAAATCTCATTATGCCCTTTTGTTATCCCACATCTTTAGCTTTTGTAAACATGGAATCAAATGAGTCATACATTCACTTCTTTTTGACTTTTTTGTTTTTGGCTTGGTGTTGCATCCGATATCCGATTTTCAGTTGTACCTTTAAAATTGAAGGGAGTATAAAAATGTAAACAAAACAAATCCTATGCATTATGCATTATACAGCATGCCGTTTTTAAGAAAATGGTTTATGAAAGTGAAAGTAGCAGATATTCAATGAATCTATTTTTATGGTAATGTTTTTATTTTATTTCATTTTCGTTTTTCACAATAATAATCAGTATTATTGTTCTTACTAGGTATTAGGTATGTATTTTTAAATACGGATGTGTAATGTGTACTGTACTGTGTATATAATATAATATTATATGTCATCACCTACGTATTTATAATGTATGTATATATGGCTAAATACAATAAGTGTGTTACAAGTTACATATCAAAGTCTCTACATACTTACATTTGAAATGTGTGTGTAATTAATTATTAGATACATAGTAAAAGAATCGTATATATTTCCTTAAAATGATTTGTGTATTTGTTTATCATTTATAGTTTATAGTACGTTTTTATATTTATTTATACAGTTCATAGTTCATATAGGTATTTTATATACAATTTTATTCATAAAGATTTCATACACTATAGTAATAAGTTCTTACACTATGTACAAATATTAAATATATTATGTATTTTGGTTTAATTTTAGTTCATACTGACGATGTACTTAGCTGCGTATTATAATAGTACATGTATATAAATTGAGTTGCATCGTGCATCGATATCGATATTGTGATAATACTAATTAGTTAATATTTTTATATATACATTGTCGTGTTATGTGTACGATACACTTTATTTCACAAGAGAACGCAACGAATAAAAACTACTGGACTAACGATATTATAATATTATGTAATATATAATAGCTAAAACTTTTTATTGCTCTTGGACAAAAACAAAAAATATAATAATTTGTGATTCGTGTGTAAATATCTACTACATATTTACATCTATAACATGGACAAGACACGTGGGATTCAGTTGAAATAATAATGAGTGTAACAGATGTGAGACAAATGCGTATATGTATAACATGTTTATAAAAAAAAACCACCAAGAATATACCCTACATATAGATGTTGTGTGATACTATAATTTGTAGTAAGAAATATCTGCGATTTTCTATCTATTTCCTATTATATGCATAAAAGTAGAGACGAGACACAATAGAAAAGAAGAAAGGGCTCTATCAATCATTCATAGTTTTATAACATAATTACAACGGAAAGCGTTTTGTTGTTTAATCATAATGGTGGGTATATTAAGTGTACAAGATTTATTGATTGTACAATGACAAACGTAAATTTTAGCTTTGAATGAACCTAATACATGTAGATCTACATTTGTACCCCATGTGTATTCTTATGTATTCATCTTAGATTCAGACTTGGCTACTTGACTTGAATGAATTAGGAAAAGTAATAAAAACGTAATAACTAATGATACAGTTGTTTTTAGATTTAGTGCTTTTCAAAAAGTAAATCTTTTAATTGTATGCATCCGAATGGGAAAGGAATAATTATTATTATTGCTATCATATAATCTTAATGTAGTGCTTATAAATATACATAATATATATATGTATTATGTACTATCTTACCTATGTTAAAGACTAGAGAGGAAGAGAGAAAATACCATACATATTATCATCGTAGGAAAATAAAGGAATCCTGGTACAAGAACACTATATTATTTGAATGATTTTCTTTTCTCCAGCATTTTTTCTCTTTCAGTTCATTTCCAGTTCTCGTAGTGCTTTATATAATGTATATAAAGTCAAATTCCTCATTTTAATTTTCTCATATCCCATTTGCTCCCGTATATGTACGATACATTATTACTTTTATATTATTATTCATGTACAATAATAATTATAAACTATAATGTGAAAGCTAATATGTAATGTAAAAGTGAAATATTATGTTGGTCTTTGTTTTTTTGGAAATAATCTCTCATTCATTTTACATTTTTACTAAAACCATGTTTCAAGTTTATAAGAATCTAAAAAGGAATTTATATTTGTATTCGTCTTACATGGACTATGTTGTTTATACATTATGTATTATGTAAGAGTTAAGAATGTAAGGAAGACGATTTTGTTTGTATATTATTATATTATATATACCTTATATGTGAAATAACTACAAAAGAGGACTAAAGTCTCAAGTCAAACCATGTGCAAGACAGCAACAAACATCCATAATGGATTCTTTTTTTTTCTCTACCGCCTGAAACTGAATGATCACAAATTGATGTTCTTATTTTCTTTCAGTTTACTTCTCAATATATAAAAACCTATTACTGCTTTCTTTTTACTTTACATTTTCCATGGTCGGCGACTTTAAACATAGGTCTTTTTCTTTCATTCTTTCTTTTTGTTTCGTAGCAAAATTCGTTGTTGGTATTGTTTACTAAATCAAGAGAAAAGTGTAGTAGTACTCACAAATTTTTACACATGAAGGCTCTCTATTCATGCATTTTTATATTTTAGAAATTGTATAATAATAATTATTTCATATTGTTCGAATTGATTATAATATAATATATTATGTATACTTAAGTTACATGTGTATAAAAATGGTTCCGTGAAATATATGTATATGTAAAAAATGCTAGACATATTATTATTATATATATATATCTGATTTCTTTTTATAGGAATATACATTTACATGTATAACTTTAAATATCATAATGACTCAGTTTAATAGTCTTCCAACAGATGCATGCATAAAAAAAACCAAATGAAGTGAACAAGAGAAAACAGAAACGTATATATCTACTCAAAAGAAATTGAGAAAAATCAGGAAATCACTAGTAATCTATAGTCTGTACGAACTTTGTTTTCAGTTTCTATATTTCATCAAAATAATTTTCATGCATCATTATTCAATCATAATTTTGTCTGACTGGTTCAATTTCAAACATGTATACATACAGAATTTAGAAATAAATTATGTTAATTAATAGATTAATAATAATTATTATTACAAAGATCGTTTTCATCCTTCATGACTTGTAATATGTATTTTGAGTTACTCTATAATCTATAATAATATTACAGTTTATTTTTCAGTACTGAAATTTTTAAAACCTTTTGTCATTGTACATATACATATATATATGTTTTATTTCAAATCCTAAAAAAGCCTTTCCTTTGACTTTCCTAGTACAAAACAGAAGGAACAATAGTTTAAAACAAAGTTTATTTGAGAGAGATCTAACTGTAATAGTATAGTTTGACTAAGCTAGAGGAATTGTATACTATAATAATACATAACTACTACGAATGTATCTAATAATAATGATAATAAAAAGGATACACTTTTGTAACATTAAAATATTATCATAGTTTAGAACTTTATCATCATCATCATCTTTGTAAAAGTAATAAATGACTGTACTAATTGTAAAACGTTATACTATGCTATATAGTACATTTTTAGGTATCAAGATTCTAAAAAAATTGTAGTATAATATTACATTCCAATAAATATTTGAGTACGAAAGTTGATGATGTCATTATATTTTGACATACAAGGAAGGATTTTGATACAATATCATTTTACGATTAAGCTCGTATCGTAACACACTATAACTAAATAAATAGTAACAATTACAAAAAAAAAGAAAGAGAAAAAACTGCTAACGTGCAACAATAACTATAATAATAATATTAAATGATAATAAAATTCAAAAAGAAATACAAAAAATTGAACTAGTAATTTTGATAAAGTTTACAGAGCATATAGAGAAAAAAGAGACATGACAATATAGGAGTGAATATACTTAATATTTTAAATAAGATAATCAGCAATCAAAATCTACTTTTAACATCATAATTTATGAATGTCTCACGCTTTTCACTTCAACTCCTAAAGAATAAGACTGTAGTATACAGTATATAGTATATAGATAGAGAAATAGATAAAATGTAACTAAAAAGTATACGAGCTGAGACGCTGAATATAACTGGAACGGGAATCACAAAATGAAAAAAACCCCACTGAGATGTGTTTCATTATACATTTGTATATATATGTATATGTATACCTGTATCATAATATTAAAATTGTACTAATAGTAAAAATGTAGGAAGCCTATATATATGTATAATATAAAGTATGTAGTATGTACATAATACATAATGATAGAATAACACAAGGGATCAAAAAACACTAATAATATTTGTACATTCACAATAAAACGTCGATATTCACAAATTAAAATCACTCCTTCTCTCATTTTTTGCTGTACATTATTTGTAGTAGTAGTAGTAGTAGTAGTTCTTGTTTTACACATCACAAAAAAGAAACAATAATATTAATTATTATTATTATTATTAGCTTGATTAAATTAAATTCTCTTCATATTTCGATGAAAAGTAGTAGCAGTCTATATGATGTAATAGTTTACAATAGTAATAATAAATTTTAAAACCACTTATAGTTCTGTAATAGGTATTGGTTTCACTAATGTTTGATGTGCTGAGTGGGGAAAATGCATTTGAAGATGATCAGGTGAGGAATACATTGATGGTGGTGGTTGATGATGATGATGAGATAATCCATCATCTCCACGGGGTACATGTAGAGAAGGGTAAGGATAATGAGGATAATTCATATTTAAATTCACATGTGGACTTTCATATTCATTGTAATGTCCATAATGTCCATTTTGATGGAGAGAATGTGGATGGGGTTGTCGTTGTAGGCTGCGAACACTACTTTGAGCTTGAATTGGGTTTGGATGAAGAAAAGAAGCAAATTCTTCTGGGAATGGCATCCTATCTTTTTCCGCATTTGAGATCACAGAACTAGTTCGATTTTTACGCTGACCTCCAGGTCTACGAATACATGATTTGCATGTATTCTTTATACGATCATGATATCGATAAAGAAGCCAGAAAAATACCACTAAAAGAAGAATGGCCAAGGCGACGGAAACACCAAGAATTGTCTTTTGAACTGGTCCATTTAAATAACAATTCAAATTTTTATCAGACACTGAAATAATTTTCTGGTCTTTTAATTCTTTTGGTTCTGAACATAGGACGACTGATGAAAAGTTTTTAAATTTTTCTTCCAAAAGTAAATCTCGTAGCCAAAATAATTCACACACACAATGAAAGGAATTTCCTTCCAAATTGATACTTTTGAGGGCATGCCAGTTTACTAAATTCTCTGGTAAAGTGGTGAGACCGTTATCCTGTAATTTGTAATTTGAATAAAATTCAAAAAATTATTAATATTAATATATAAAATCATCAAATCATGAAATCATAATAATAATTGATAATAATTATTGAAATTAAAAAAAAGAAGAAGAAAATTAGTCATAATATTATGTACTTCTTATGTATTATTTAGAATATAGATATACAATATTATAAGCATTTTGTTTAGTGCTACAAAAAAGAAACAAATTATTATTTTATATAAGTATACTTTACACTTACCATCAAATTGAGATTCTTCAAAGATTGTTGACTGAATAGCTTTGGTGGTAAAATTGCCAATTTTTTTCCTTTAGTGATTTCAACATCTTCTAAATCTAAATTAGCTGCAAATGCTTCCTGATCAATCTTTTGAAGTTCTGGTGCTATATCCATCTTGAAAATTTTCAGTACTCTCAGTCCTGAGAAAGCATTACTCTTTAATTCAGCAATGGGATTTCGTCCTATTTTAAGTACTTCCAATTGAACTAGTGGAGGAAAAGCCATTGTTGGAACCATCTATAAAAATAAAAACATACATAATATCATAATTATTATAATTATTATGTACACAGTACACAGGGGTCATCTCGTAGAACATAAAATACAATGATGTTAAAATTCATATAAATTTAAAAAAGAACACTTTAAAATATTCAAATTTCATAATAAAGTTGTAACTTACATTCAAATTATTATCTGAAATAAATAATTTCCTCAACATATCCAGACCTCGAAAGGCATATTGCTCAATTGTAGATATTTTACAACCTCGTAAATCGAGAGTAACTAAATTCTTGAGTGCAGAAAATCCATCATTTTTCAACACTGTAATTTTATTCATTCCTAAATTTAATTCAGCTAAATGAGGCATATAATTATTAGACACAAGACTGCCACTACTACTTGCACTACTTCCAAGTGTATTTTTTGAAAATACATCTGGCACTCGGATTAGTTCATTACGATCAAGTTTAAGGGTACGAAGATTAGCTAATCCATCGAATGCACTCGCATTTAAATCTTTGATTGAGTTGACCCCAAGGTCAAGATCTTCAAGATTAGGTGATTTCATAAAAGTTCCGGGCTCAATACTCTCCAAAAAATTTTCCCGTAGATCAAGTAGTGTAAGAGATTTAAGTCCACTGCCAAATGTTTGATTAGAAATATGTGAGATTTTATTAGAGTTTAATTTCAAATGCACAAGATGTGTTTGTGAACTAAAACTATTTGGCATTATTTTCACCAAATGATTCTGTGATAAGTCAATAAATTGAAGTTGATGATAAAAATTAAATCCACTATCCAAACTTCTTATTTTGTTACTTCTCAAGTCCATTCTTTTTACACTGGGGTTTAAAGTAAAGGGAACAATATCCAAATTTGCTCCAAAACAATCCACTGATAATACGTCATCATTACATTTACAATTATTAGGACACATGGCATCAGTAAATGTTAATACTGTAGCCAATAACACTAATAGCACTTGCTTCATTTTCATTTTCTGATAAACCTTCATCTTGCTGCTGGGTTTTTTGTTTTTCGTTTCTTTCTCTCTTTTCTTTCTTTTTCTATATCTTCTGTATTTTATATTATTATGCTTTTTCACAGGTAACGTTGGGGTTGTGTTTTGTAGATTGAATGGTTAGGTGATCCATCTGAAATTTAACAAACAAACAAAAAATAATGAAACATTATTATTATTATCTATTATCATTGTGATTAAATATAATAGTTATATATCTTTTTTTCCGTACTAGAAACACCTAAAATCTTTTATCTCGACTCTCTTATCTATTTCAGATTACAAATTACAAAACCACGTATGAGGTATGAGATGTTTCTAGTTTATAGTATGTAGTACCATTTTTTTTTTCAATTTCATTGTCCCTGATTAAATGAGAGTAAAAATCTAATAATAATTTATTGCTCATGCACAAATTTATCAGTCAAATATGATTTTGCAAACCTCCTACACATATTTATCACGACAATATCATGACATATTACATGACTCACAAATTTCTAATTAAAAATACACGAGTCAACACATGATCGATTCACAACAACAAATGACAATAATAATAATTATTATTATTGTTGTAATTTCTGTATTTGTTACTTACTATAATGTTAAATGAATAACTGATGCCTTAAATATGCTTTCCTACACTTTTAACTACCATACACAAACCAAATCTCAATTATTACAGTCAGGGGAAACAGTGAGAATCTAGCTGGTTACCAGCCACTTTTAGCTGGTACCAATTTCAGCAAGATATAGCTGTTGACCAGCCAAATTTGGCTGATTTTACAAAAACAGCCAGATCTGGCTGGTATCACCAGCCAATATTAGCTGGTGTTCAGCCACGTTTAGCTGGTTTGAACTTTGA
>JABASP010003370.1:0-14278 GCA_019776565.1 Sminthurinus signatus
GAGTACGTAGTATGGAGTAGACTGGCCAGTAAAGAATAAAGAGTACAGAGTGATAGAAGATGAAGATGATTTGGCGTCAGATGCTCAAACAGACAAGTTATGGTAACACAACAAGTGAGGCTCAAGTTCGGTATGTACAAAGAACTTATGATACATCCTAAAGTATATAAAGTAATTCTGATCAGTTCAATCTTCAATGGTTTAATTTTGAATTAAATTGAGATTTGAGTATTTACTAATATTTTTGTTAAATATCTAAACTTGTTAACTATCACAAGCGTCGAAAATTGTTGTATTAAAAGTTCTCAAGTTTTATCACAATTTAAAATTTCAGCTCAATGTAAACTTCAGTTTTATTTTAAAGAATAGTTCATGAGATTTTACGTAACAAGCTGAAATATTATTTTATTTCAGCAAGTAAAAATTAAAGGGGGTAAAAAAGGTCACAAATTAAGTCTTTTATTTTTTATGCCGTTCTTCTGCATGTGTAAAAGTTTTTGTTTCAAATGATAAAATTCAAGATAATGTTATGACATCTACTAATTTTTACTTTTGTTTTTCATGTATTCATCTTCCTGTATTTTAAGACATGAAGATTTATCTAGAGAAGAAATGAAGGTTAAATATTACACATAGCCACACACACAAAATACATAACAAAACAACATTATGGTGTTGTCAGCGCCAGCCAAGGTTTCTAGATCATAAATTTTCTGCTGGAATCTCCCCAAAAAACTGTGCCATATGCAAGAAAATGAAGCAGGGAAACACTTTGATAGTTTCCACATTTTCTTTTAGATGTCCTCAGAATCTCGCGAGAATTTGTGAAATTTTCATCCAGAATCCAGAACATGGAAACTGGAAACAATGCATCTACACAGTCCACGGTATACACAGTATACGCTTGGAAATCTCTCTCTCTCTCTCTCTCTGTTTCTTGCATTCCCTTTCTGCTCAAAGCTCAAATCCTTCCACACTTATCTGCAATCTACAATCTACACGTAACTCTTTTATACTTTTGCCATGTAGAATGTAGAATGTAGAAACTACAAACCTCAAACAGTATTACCTACAGTATTTCAAAACCTATATACTATATACATTCAAGTGGATACATACACTGAACCATGTTTTGAATTCTCGGCATGTGCATCCATGTTTTTCTTTAATACCACTACCTGTTGTACATTGTACACTATAAACTATACAAAGCACACTTTACAGAGTGAGTAAATCGAAAATAAAACGCTGATAAATAAACCATAAAGTCTTTTTTACCTCACAGAATAAATAAAAACTAGATTCTGTTTTACGTTCCACCTGTGTATAAACAATAAATTCTTTGTTTTATTTGTTTCTTGTTTATTGTGCAGAGTGCAGAGACCAGGGACATAAAATACTCTATAAAAATTTAAATGTCGTATGTAAAAAAGGTTAAAATTGATTAACAGCCAATTTGTAATCTGTATACATGGAGATTACGCCTCTAAAGCTCTGCCATACGTCAGACGTCAAGCATCAAGCTTCAAAAGTGTCAGCTATCAAAAATCAAATATAAAGTAGAAACCAGAAAAGGAAAAGAATACATTTTGAACCCTCTCCCTTTTGACAAATTCCTAGTACAACTATGACATTTTAATACAAATATAAATATAAATAAATACAAATATAGATTGATACTATGACAATGAAAAAGAGGGTACAAAGGAAATAAGACAGAAGAGTGAAGGAATGAGTGAGCTGTTCTGTCTCATGGACCAGAACGGTTTCTCAAACTCCGTCTTTGTACTTGTACTTGTATTTGTACTTGGACTCGGACTTGGATATGAAAATGGAGTTTGGCAAGCGTGTGACTTGTGACTTGACCATCGGCAATAAATATAACAAGTCGCCTGTAACTGAAACGGGTCGTAAAGCTGTCAAATAGTTGAGACACAAGTCAACTTAATCCAATGAAGTACAAGTGCAAGTACATGAATGCTTCCAGAAAAAGGAGTATGGAACATGGAATATGAAGTATGCTCCATGTTCTACTCGTATCACTATCACTGTCTTTCATCCTCTTTGGGGTGAATGAGAATGAATAATACGGCTACCTCCCACACTAATATGACTATGAAATATGACACATTTGATAGAGCAGTTAAATATCCGCTGTCCTCTGTCCTCTCTGTTTCCAGTTTTTCTTGTGCCTTGTATAAGCCATCACTTTCTATTCTCATGCACATATTCTCTTGTAACACATTAAACATTAAGTATTTATATTGTGTATTATGTATTATGTACATTGCCCTCCTCTCAATACTCAACACAATATGGGACGTGTACTCGTATCAGTATCACAGCTCAACTCCCAAGTTGAAGAAACAATAGTTATTGTTGTCCTAAATGGCAGTACTTTGTCCACATCATTTCATTCCTCTCCCTTCACTATCCAGCTTCCAGTATATGTACAATGCTCAATGCTCAACATGCATCATGCTTGTACTTGAAGTATTTGAACACCTATCCACTTTTCTAAGTACTTAATTTTTACACGGAAATACACATGTAATAAACTTGTGAATGTTATAGTTAATAGTTAATAGTTGTCAACCCTGAACTCGAAGGAAGGAAAATCCATATATCATATCATACTTCATACTTCATATTTGACACAATAATACAATGAATACTTATGTACTACATGATACATGAGCCATCATCTCATGAAACAGTTCAACCTTTAATTCACCCCAATACTAATCATCTGGAAACTGCAGACTATCGTGAGACAGAGATGAAGGATAGCGATATCATGATAGTCGATGTATGATTGATTTAAATCATTTATGTTGGATTAATGTATACATGAGTAGAGCAAGTAATAAGTAGTAAGTAGTAAGGTGTATGGTGCTTTTTACAATGTTAATTATACTTATTTTATCAACACAGATATACATAAGTAAAAACAGCGACCTATTGAATCTCTTTACTCTTTTTACTTTCAGACCCACTCTGACTAAGTGTTGAGACAAATGATAGTTTAATAGCTTTATCAGGCAAAGTACAAAACACAATCATGCGCTCACGTACATTGTATTTACATTTAGACATCCTTGAAAACCCACGTGAATAATGTTAAGAAAACAAACGGAAGCTAAAATAGATGTAGGAGATGCGTTCCTACATTCTACAGATCAAATAGTAAGTCCAAGTTCCAAGTCTGAAGTTTACAGAGGAAGGCAAAATCAGAGAGAAGAATCTGAGTCAAATACAAAATACAAAGTACAAAACAGCAACAGTACCCGAGACTCGAGACTTTATCCGAGATTGTTCAGTCAGAGTTTAGTAGACTTTATGAGAAATGAATGCACTTATTGTGCATTTTCCTATATAGATATAGATACTACATGGACAAAAGGCGAGTCAAAGCTATTGTATGCATTTGATGTGTATTCTAAGTTCTAAATATATGCCATAGATCATAGATGCATCAGCATAAGCATAAGTAGGAAAGTATATAAGACCATTGCACATTGCACATGTATGAGGTATGAGGTATGAGAGGACGAAAAAAGATTAATCGTTTCTAGTCAAAGGTGTAGGAGCACGGGAATATAAATGATTTTCTCCTGGTCTACAGTATGTACTATGTACACATTGTAAAGTGTACAGTGTACACTGTGAATTCTCTGCTTCGTCTAGTGTCTAGTGTCTACATAATTCCGTGTAAAAAATAGCCTACCGACATCGGCATCATTCCTCTTTTCTTTCCTCCTGTCGTTATCCGTATACATAATACATAAAACATGCATAGCTACCTTGACTGGTTGACTGTATTATGTATTATTTAGCTCTCAATGAAAACGGGGAGTCATAGTGACTTACATTTGCTCCTCTCTCTTTTAAATCTTGAACAAAGTTAGTGCCTGACTCCGCAGTGCATTTTTTCAGGGTTGACGCACAGCCAAAAGCTTCTTCTTCTTCTTCTTTATCCATGTAGTAGTAGTAGTAGTAGTAGTAGTAGTGATAGTAGTGATAGTAAATTGTTAATGTTAATAGGCAATACTGATACTGATGCTGATACTAATACTTGTGTGAGGTAGGTATACAGTATGCATCATGTATTATGCATTTAAACTGATAAGGGAGACATGGAAAAGTGAAGGTGCAGGATTTATCATGACAAAGTACAAGTCTACTAGATGCAATAAAATACATACATACTATGTAATGGCTTTCTAGATATGTATTTATGTGTCTGTTGAGATTGTACAATATTTAATAGATTGTCTTTGCTGAATTTTGGATAGGTGGGAGAAACACTCACTCATTCATTCATTCTTTCATTCATTCGATCGTTTGGTATTTGGTCGTTTGGTCGTTGGGTCGTCATTACCATTGCTAAACAGTTTGTTTTGCCTATCATTATCAACTGAGAATAATGTGTCTCAGGTCATGCCCCATCTCTATTAAATATTCCATGATAACGATGACATTCATAAATTTTCTACTTTATTGAGCCATCCTCCTGATGACAAGCGACCAGGCCTTTATTCTCTCTATCTCGATGTTTCTCTGTACAGGAAGTAACAATAGAAAATAATGCTGAACACTGAACACTACACATTGAACATTAAATAGATTGAATGATCAAAAACTGATGTAATTGTAGCCATAATATTTATTATGTGCATTTTCACGGAAATTGAATGAAGGATATTTAAATACTATAGTGATTTAAAATTTAAATCTTTCTTTCAAAATAAGAAAGATAAGATAAGCATTTTAAAACTATTTTTATTCCATTTTTTAAGTAAAATATAAAATAATATTATTAAAATGTACATTTTATAATTAAGTTGTATCAACTTAAGAACGAAATTGAGTAGAAGTATTTAGTCAAATTGAAAAATTTAAACAGTGCGAACAAGTTCCAGGTTGCAGATTCCGTAATTCAAGATTCCAGACTGTGTGAACTTCACAGCGGGTGTTCTGTGAGTCTCCTCTTAGACACTTGTGAAATATGTGTGGACTAGTATGATAATTTGCATTGGAAAAGATGGAGCTGTCTTGTCCTCTTGTGTTGAAGAAGAGCTTCTCCTTGTTAACTTGGCTTTGGAGTATTTCAGCAAAACTCATCAATCTTCTTTCCGAAAACCGCTTAAACTATCATCAACGTTTACATACAAAAGGTGCTTGGAACTTGATGCACACAAAACACAAAGTAATATCTATACAATATGCAATATACAGTACATGTAACACGGTATAGACTTTACTGTAGTCAGTATGGTTAAAGAGTGCAATAAATATTCGAACGTCCGTTCTTCCCCATCGCTATCCACCACCACCACTTCCTCTTTTTCCTTCTTCATCTTCTTCATCTTCTTTGACCCGCATTTACAAGTACAAAAAGACCCCACAAACATTTCAAGTATTTCTTTTCAAGATAATCAGATAAGATTTACATTTTCAATTCAAAAATATGTACAGTGTACGGTTCTTAAGTTATTTATGTATTATATATTTACTTCATTTTACATATATCCAATTCAAAAATTTTACAAGTTGTTTTAATAAGTACAGAGTATTTTTTAAAATATTAAACTCTTAACACATGATCAAAACGACTGAAAACTTTTGTCTTCTATTGAACGTCGACTTTTGATACTTGAGACTTCAAACTTTGTAAAGGGAGGGATGACTTGATGTTGAGAATGAAAACTGTTCTATTTTTGAAGATTGTACGGTCATGACCTAGACCTCTCTAGAACCGAATTGTCGTACGTAAAATACACATATTCGGAGCTACAGGGTATAGCTGAGACCATTTTTGACATAGAAAGTTTTACTCTCAAATTTTCTCTTCTTCTTGTTCAATTCCCAGCATCTTCGTCCATCTTGTTTAGCCCCACGTTTATTGTCTTCATTTGTAGAAATCTGAAATTTTACATGAAATAAAAAAGCTATATTATAATATTTTCATAAATAGTTTCTTGAATAGGAAAATAATACATAAAAATAAACAAAACACAAAACAGCTACACAATACATTCACTTGAACATACCAGTGCAAAAAAAACACACTCACTCACTAAAATAAGATTTATAGGAGCTTTTATCAAAAATTATGACAGGTTATTTTATCATTCTACAACAGACAATACAATAAGATGCATCCACTTCAGACTTCAGACTCCAAGCTCCACAGCCCAAAGTCAGATACATTAGTTGTATACATTTGACAAAAAATCCCCAAGTAGGAAAAAAAGCTATCGGAAATCAGTAACAAGTTACAAGTAAAAAGAGAAAAGGGGGAGCAGACTGAGACTGAGACCAGAGAACCAAGAACCAGGATGGACTTTACGTCAAGCTGTACACATTAATTTCTTGTGGACTTTGGGAGTTGAAGCAACAGGAAATAATGATGTCAAATGCTTCTAAAAAGATAAAGAAGAGATTGAATAAAGTTGTCCCTTAAAAAACCGAACCAAACCAAATCATAAGCATACATTCTACATCTAAGTATAGTGTATAGTACATGCAAAATAGAAACAAACAAGTTTAAAGGAACAGAACTCATTCTTTGATCATGAAAATTGAACATAATAATACTACAACTACAAACCCTATTTTTGCAAGTGAGACTTTAGTCAATAGTAAATGTAAGATATGCCTTGCAATGGAAATAATAAAAAGACAGAGCCAAAGATTCTTTTTCTTTTCTTTTTTTTCTCTACATTCTCTGTCCCAGTCTCTCTCCGATATGCTCTGCAACGGCCAAAAAAGAGATGAATGATTTGTCAACCCGTCGTGTGACTTGTTCCTTCCTCCTCTTCATCTTTCACTTGGTTAATACAGTAGTCGCCTCATTCTTCTCCACTTGTATTCATTCTTCTTGAGAAAAAAAATCTCTTTCTCTCTCTCACGTCTGTCTCTCATCGGTCTCTCTGTTCTTTTCTGTTTTCTTCTGTTTTGTTCTCTGTTTTCTGCTTTCTGTTCCTCTTGAAAACATCAATCCAGTCGTCAACATCATCAACTGGGAGTCAAAAATAAACATTAATGTTCACATCTTTTACCATCATCACACATCACACGCAACAAACAACTTGAACAATAACAACAAGAAAAAAGAAAACCCACAACATAGATAACTATAGCATTCCAAATTCTTCACATGTACAATATACACACTTTAAATTCATAAGTCACTTGGCAAAATTTTCTAC
This sequence comes from Sminthurinus signatus, assembly GCA_019776565.1. Taxonomy (NCBI): domain Eukaryota; kingdom Metazoa; phylum Arthropoda; class Collembola; order Symphypleona; family Katiannidae; genus Sminthurinus; species Sminthurinus signatus. The sequence goes on from JABASP010003370.1 coordinate 7,215, forward strand.
TCAAATCCTAAATCCGTTTGAGCAAACAACTTGAATAGAGTTTTCAATTTTTAAAAGACAGTTTACATTGTATATTCTAAAATTCTAAAGTCATATTAATCTTTGCAAAATATTTGTACTAACAAGTATTTTCACATTCACACATCTTTTCAATTTATTGGTAGAAGAAAAGAAACAGGAAAGAAATATCAATAACACCTTTCATTCACTAGAGACTTGATAGCTTTTTAGCAGACACACAATATATTTGATGACTTGCATTTTATTTACATCTTGTATCTTGTCCACTGTACAATACTGAATATTTGTATTGCAAATAGCACATTTTGAATAGAAAGATAGTCAATTATATTCGTAGAAATGCCATAGAGCACAAATTAATAGTAATAAAAATTGAAACAAAAAAGATAGGAAAACTTTATTGATAGAATAACACTAGAGCGAAACCTTCAAGATTCAAGCCTCAAGACTCAAGACACTTTTGTAATTTTGCTTCCTTTACTCCAAGTTCTTGGAACAACTGTACTAAATACGTGAACTCATTTAAAATTTAGAAAAATGCAACAGTAGCACTGAATACTAAACACTGAACATTAAAAGCTGAATAATTTTCCACCGGCACTCACATTCAAATTTCAAAATCCCACGGTCTTGTAAATATTAAAATGAAAACGTTGTATTTATAAAGTACAATGAAAAGTGGAGAGTGAAGAGGGAGCAGATAATTCTTCCATAAACCTTGTACGTGTAAACTGTAAACTGTACACTTGGTTTAGCTTGGTTTCGGTTTAGTTTTACTGGCTTGAACTTAACTTGAAAGTACAGATAAGAAAGAGACTGGGAAGAAATTTAAAGCATGAATTACACTACTTGTTACTTGTTAGAACATTGGACATGTTCTCTTCCTTGCATGCACGAATGAAGTCTAAAGTCTAACTCTAGTCTAAGTCTGACTGGACAATAAACTTTTGTTCTATGCAGAGAATGAATGAGTGAATGAGTGAATGAGAGAGAGAGAGAGTGGTGGATTATCTTAGAAGGGAATCTCTAGCTTGTACATTGTACAATGTATTGTATAAATGCACAGTCCGCAAAATTCTCCACTAAATGAACTCATTACGCATACAAGGAGGTGGGCACATTCACATCATCATCATCATCATCTCAACTCTCAGCGGACTTAGCGACCACGAGGAACACAGAATACAAAATACAAAATACAAATACCATTTCTAGTACAAACACAAGCGCTACAATTTTGAAAACTACACATTACACATAGAACAGAGCTACATGATATTTTTATTCTACAAACTTTGTTTAAATCTCAAATATCAAATGAGCCAAGAACCAACAACCAACAGTTTGCCGTTTACCATGTACCATTCGGCAGCATTTGGCATGAAAAAACAAGCCACAATCAACTATGAAAAACCTGAATGAACACGTGTAAACATAATATGTATAATATAACATGATACAATAGAATATCATGTAACATAATTCATAGCTATTACTCCTCTTGTCTCTCTTTGAAAAATTGAGAAGGAAGCAAAAAAACTGAATTTAACTGGATTTCTCATTCCACTAGGGTAAATTTATTCACTGTTTAGTGTACTGCTGTTTGATTAACATTCAATTACACCCTTAATACGCCGTGTATTCAGTATCCAATCTACAATCCAAGGACACGGAGGATTGAGGATTCAAGAAACTTTGTATTGTATTTGAACAGTGAAGAGGTTTAATATTTTAATATTTTCAACTGTTTGAGGTTTGAGGTCTTAAGTATTATGGAAATCAAATTTAATCAAGAATGGAGAAGACTTTGAGCTTTGAAGATTTGAAGGTAAGAGCTCCACCACCGACATAATATCATACAAAATATACTGCACATTCGAGATGGTGTATGATGAGAGATGAGAGTTAAGAGTTTAGAATACTGCTAAATTAATACAATGTACAATGTCTGCCCACAGAATAGCATGTTAAATGTACCTTTATTTTGCATGCGTTATTACTTAGTACTTATTACGTCTACGCGTCTCGAGTCTCGAGTCTTCGAGTCTTTTAGTCTACCATCATGATGGACATTATGTATGTTTTATGGGTTTGAATGAACTGGCTGCATCCTGATCAGGAGAATTATTATATTATATTATATTTTGGAACCCATATTATACCAGGATGCTCAAAAGAAGTTACGATATTCCTTATGACTTTACTCATGTGTAAAAAGTAAAAGGTACATAGATATTTGAGCATTGAGCATGTATTGTAAAGTTTAATGTGTGAGAAGGAGTGAAATCTAATTAAAATTTTAGTCAGTACTTTTCTCGTTCATTCTTCCACTCTTGCTTCTAGAATCCATGTTCTAGACTCTAGACTTCCATGATAATAGGCCATTACAATAAATCCCCATTTCCATTCTTTCGTAATTAAAAAAATGGTCGAGATGGGAATTCTAACGTATAGAACGTAGAGAACGTTAGAATTTCAAATTCAAATTCATACTAGCTGGAAATTCATGCGTGAAAAAACTTTGTAGTCACATTTAGATACCTTTAATTTTCTACTTACTTTGTATACTGTACACTGTACAATCTACAGACCACTTAACTCCAGCCAAAAATAAACCTGAGTCAAAATGAAACAAAAAAATTATGTGCAATATGGTTATTGCTTTGGTTTGGTTTGTTCCTTTCTGCATGGTGTTTGCTTTTCTACTACAGTAGTTTGTTGTGTAACAAGAACGAAATTTGTGGAGAGTAGTAGCATGTAGTAGTAGAAAATTAAAGGGTAACCCCCATGTTAAATACTTGTACAAATAAACTTTAACTTTTGTACAGATATTACTGAACAAAACTTGCTTAAATTCTACTTGTGCGTATTTACATAGTATTATGTATTACTGTGATACAAAGAAAATGAAACAGTTTTTGTCTTCTTTGTATCTGTCTTCATAATTCCGTGCAGAATTTAATCTAACACTGCAATAAAATATGAAACAAAAATTCTCATTCATGGGCATTCACCATTATAATCTTTTATTATTTATCTGATATTTGATAAAATACAAAACATAACATGAAAAAAAATGCAGTACTAGTAATTTTATTTTTATGTACAATCTGCAATAAATAAATAATGAAAAGATGGAAAAATCCATAAAATATTATTGTAGATTGTACATTGTGCACATTCATGTCTGTGTCTAGTTCTTGTACCAAAAAATGACGGGGACTACATGGAGAATCATTTTAACTACAAAAATAGATATTCAACAGTTACAAACAAAAATGCACACGTTGTGGATTAAATTGGACTCTCTTCCAAAATAATGGTCTACAAAGACGATAAAAATGAAAATAAAACAAGATTTGAAATTTGTAATTTGGACAAAGCCGAATGTCCTTGCAGCCACAATATAAATTCAATCAACCATCAAACATGTATCAAACATTAAACATCAAATATCAAATATGGAATGCAGACTACAATGTTTCACATGTACACATTGCTCTACGTCTCTTATGCAACCCAACATAAATAATCAACAGCAAAAGCAACAGACAAATTAACAAAGTTGTTTGTGCTGCAAGCAACTTGTTTTTTTTTAATTTGACACTCTTTCCTTTTGACTCTTGACTCTTTACTCAACTTACGCATGATTGTATGATAGCTCTTATTTCTTATTTCTTGTTTTACACATGTAAAGTCATGGATTTATCTTTACTACATTTATCTCCATCTTACGTAATACTGCTCACTGCTCATTGAATTTTTCAATATACAATGTACAGTATACAGTATGCACTATACATCTTAAACAGTCCAAGTGCACAGTAGAAATTCAGCTTTAGTTTGTTTATGAACTCTATTAAAATTGCTATCAGTCTCGAATCAGAAGGTGCACACAAGTTTAAGAAGATAGTCGTAATTCTCAAAGCTATCAAATTCCAGTTTCATTTGTTTGATTCTAGGAAATGAGCTAATTGACTGGTTTGGAACCAGTGGTTAATAGCTTTTGACTTCAGTCTAAAATCTGAAAGGTCATAAATCCAAAATCAAAGGTACCTTGACAATTAAATCACAAGTAAAAGGTATTCATAAAAATTATTTTTATGATAATTCTTTTTGTTTTTTGGATGCGTGTACACATTTTATTTTTTATTTCTCTTCGTAGTTATTTTTTCTTGTATTTTATTTTATACCTGTTTAAAAACTTGATTTTCAATTCTCACAGTACACACACAAAGTAAATTGTAAATTGTGAACATGTAATAATGATAATTTTGTCTTTGGTTGCATAAAATTGTTCTTCAATTTCTTAATCTTTTAGACAAAAGACAGCATAAAATGGGGACAGGAGTAAGAAAATTACACTTGCAAAAAAACTGGAGATGGTTCACTATCTCTGTCTACTGTTTACACAAGCTATGTAAAACAAGTCAAGTCAAATCAAGGAAGTGTACAAAGTACAAAGTACACGGTAAATTTACACTGGAAGAGACCCTACTTCATTTTCACATCTATGATGTGAACACTTCATCTTCCTTCTCCGTGTCGTCGCCTTCTTTTTTCATCTACATCTACATCTTCATTTCCATTTTTATATCTTCAGATGTCTACAGATATACAGTAGCAGGAGATGGTATCAAAGAAAGGATATGAAATGAAATGAAAATGAAATTCAACGACGAGGATGAAAAGACTACTGTTTTTTTCCTCCAGGAGAAAAATTCAATTACAAAACTCTAATTTAATTCTTGAACAATCCAATAAAGACAAAAGACAGTCGGACAATCTTACATCTTACATCTTATGTGATGTGGGCAAATAAAATTACAGTATGGACTTTTGTAGCTTCTCCATTCTCCGTTCTAGATTCTAGATTCTCCATTTGCCATCTTTCTGCCAATTCTCTCTACATGGCTCTACATTACACATTATACATTATTCTCCGCTGTTTTACATGACCAAACAGGGATAAAGGGAAACGACTAGACTAGACTAGAATAAACTAGACTGGGATTTAATGATAAAAAAGAAAGGAGAATCTCATCAAGATTATATCAACTGTTTACTGTTTACTTTACTCAGACAACTAACTTGGATACTTCCTGGGCTCTCTGACTTGACTCCAGACAGTCCAGTCTCAGTCTGTACTTACTTGTAAATCTACATAGTCTATAGTACCTAAAACCTACATGTTAGATTCATGAGCATGTAGATTCTAGATTGCAGATTGTACTTTGTATAATGTATAATCACATTGTATTTTTTATGCATGTTTGCTTATGGGGGAAAGAAGCAGAACAAGGGTAATAACAATGTATTTTCCTTGTACATTGTACAGTGTACATGTAGAATGGCAAATGGAGAGTTCAAAAACATTCAAGATCCAGAGCGTCTAGCATATAGAATCTAGAATCTAGAGTCTAGAATCTTAAGTAGAGAATCTAGCTTCTAGATTTTAGATGGTAGGCATTTTTTGGGTTTGGAAGGCAGAGACAGAGACAGATACAGAGATTTTTCATGTAAAAGAGAGAGAGAGAGAAAGAAGAGAAGAGAAGACGATGAAGGAGATAGGATGAATGGAGACATTCCATTAGTGGTTTGAAATCTGGTGGAGAAACGAGAAACTGTACACTTGGGATCAATTATTCTTTGGACTGCTGGGAATAACTAGGTTAAATTCTGAGCATGCTTTCATCTTTTGTTCCAACCAACCATTCCTCATCCTCTAACAAGTCGTCTACATTCTCCATTCTACATTCTATATTCTATATTATACATTTTATATTATACATGCCCATTGTCTACTGTCTACACATGTACATTTTTATGCACGTGTCTTTTCCTTTTTTATTTTTTATTTGCATGTTTTGTCTACGTAATATAAAATGAAGCATTTTCTACAGCAGTACAGCCACAGATACAGATGCAGATATTCAAAAGTCTGACATGTTCAATGTTCAACATTCAACGTTCAAAAAGGAAGAGGAAAAAGGAGAAAAATTGTGTCTAAGATTTTCCTGGGAAATTTTTTTATGCTTTCTCTTTTGTCTATCTTCTGCATAGCTGTGATGTGCTGTGCTGTGGTTTGAGTTTCTTTTACTTTTACTTTTACTGTTACTTTTATACACCATGTCGCAGCACACGTTTTCTCCCCATTTGTCTCACTCCTCTTCTGTTTGCATTTCTTTTTCCGCTTTACATTTTATGACAAAATTGTATCACTTCCACTATCCAGTATTCAGTCGAGTCTAGATTATTTTAGGTTTTTTTAGGTACGGCATACAGAAAGGACATGACAACGTGTAGATATTACTGTCTGCTGTCTACTTTCATATGGAAACGCAACTTCTTTTACAGTGTCACCCTTGGGCATTAAAATCCCAACTCTTTTCTCTTTTCTTTTCTCTTTTTTCTTTGGAACTTCCCCGCTCTAACTCTTACTTCACTTCACTTTACTTCTTTACTTTGCTTTTCTTTTTGCTTTGCTTTCCTGCATTCCGCCAACTTTTTCCCATTTCGATCTTCTTGCTTGGAAATTTAAAATTTAAAATCCTCTTTTTTACTATGCATGAATCTTTGTCACGGTAGTAAATTTTTGCATAAATTGTCTAAATACAGTTTTACATAATACAAAATACGTTACAAATATTCAAATTAAAAATGGAGTCAGAAATGAGGTTTAAAAATGTTCTGGATTTAAATTGGCAAAATGCATAAACTTTTTAGGGAGTAAAACTCATATTATACACCAAAAAAATTATTTAAGATTTGAGACTTGAGACTTTTTAAGCTGGCGCAAGCTCAACTCATACAAAGTCATTTTTTGCAGATTGATTTTTTATTGTGTACACAAAAAACTTGAGACGAGGAGCTAAACTTTGTAGAATCGTAAAAACAGCTTTTGAACTATATTCTTTCTTTGAAGATTTTCCTCCATATTCGCACTCTTTTAGATGAAAAGTAGGGAAGAAGCTCTTTAATAGAAATAATAAACCTTGTTTGAAACGATATAAACATCTAACGAAGAAGAGGAAATCCTTAAA
>JABASP010003371.1:0-14277 GCA_019776565.1 Sminthurinus signatus
ACATTTAATTAGTGCAGATGTAGATTTGTGTTTGTAGATGAACAAAATGGATATGCGACAGATAAAATGAATGTAAATATCAAGATCCTATCACAAATTCACAGCTCATTGCTGCGTGTCCAGCTCGTATGAGGTTTTGAGTTCGTTAGGACAAAGGAAATAACCGAAATTCTAATGAATGCTGAAATTCTCAGATATGAAATGCTGACATGGTTGCGAATATGTGAAATTTTATGCAGAAGCAAAGACAGACAAACACAGACAAGATTTTAAACAAATAAATACGTACCTGTAACAGCTCCATTCTCCTATCTGTTTTTACATACTTTTTGATGCAGATTCTCCATCACTTGTCGACTCCTTCGTCTGTTCGTGTGTCCATTTTATCCTGAGGAGTGGAATCTAAGGAAAGATGAGATGAGATGCTTCTCTGTGTAAAATGCACGTAATTTAGCTTTAAATTTCATCCATCTGCAAAATAGATAAGATTTCGCCAATTTCTACCGGATTCTACAGTTTGTTTGTTTATATTGAGCATTTCCTATAAAAAATGGCATTTGAGAAGAAAGAGGATTGGGAATTGGGATTGTCAGCTGGACGCGATTCCATCAAAGTCTTTTGTTCTCCTTTTGAATTGGAAATGGCTTGCAAATTGTGAGGATTCAACATGATTTGAAATGGATATGTGTTTTCCGTCTTCTGTTGTCTGTTGTATTGTGCTCTTGAGCGTTTATGAGTTTTGAGAAGGGCAAGAAAATTGGCGAAGCTTTTTTTGATTGAAACTAATAGAGTTGCCTTTTCATATGTAAGCAATGTCACGGGCACGTTGACGTATCCACAAAGTAAGTGATCAGACAGGAGGATTACAATCGGCAGGTTCGCTTCTTAAAAATTTGAACTCTGCGGAAGACTAGAAATGAGAATGGGTAGAAATTTCTAAACCAAGCACTTGACGTCATGTAAAAGAATAAATGTACAATGTAGACAAGGAAAGATAAAGTGTAATGTTAATTATATAGCTTGTTGTTGCTACAGGAAAGCTTGAAAATTCTTACGCGTTTGTAATTTCCATGTAATTTTTCATAGAAACCTTCATTAATTGATTTTTCATGTTCTGTTTGTGGTTCTACCTTGTTGCGTGACGCATGAGTGAGTGAGTGAGTGAAAGAGTGAGGATGAAACAGATGTCAAGTGTCTCCATTTTGAGCCCTGTGAAAATACATGGACAACTTAATCAAGTTTAATCATTCCTGTGAATAATTGAAGATTGGAAGGGATGATGACAAAGTGTAAAGTGTAAAGTGCAAGTTTTTGCTGTGGCCTTTTTGCTTTTGACACATGACATGAGGAATTCAATACGAGTCTGGTTGCTGGCTGCTGGATGCTTAATCAAAGACTTAAAATTCAGAAAGGCTAATTGAATTAAATCTAATTGATGAATTAATGTCTGTATCTTGTTCATCTTCTCCATTTATTAAATTTGTGCAGGCGGAACAAGAGCTGAATTGAACTGAATGGAGTTGAATGTATTGTAAAAGTGTAGTGGCTGTTTGACATCAAAGAATTTGATTCAGAATTCATTCATTGATTCACTCAGACTCTCGCTTTATAATTTATTATATATTTTTAACTCCCACACTCCAATTATTCTCAAGAATGACGACTGTTGATGCATTCACTTGTGATTTACGACCAGCGTACTCTTTGACTTTTCATGCTCCCTCTTTTCCGCCGTATCTTTTCTGTTCTGGACTCCCTCTTCTGACTTGTGACAATTGACAATTATTAGTTGCCTTTCTCTGAATCTCTGAACCTCTGATAATCCGCTAATATCAGTTTTTAGTTTTGCTCCCTTTCTTTGCCTACACAAAGAAATTTCGTTCCACGCGCTGGCGAATAAATCTGGCGTTTTGAGTTGATGGAACGTGGAATGGAAAAGAAAGTTGGAGCAGAAAAGAGTTGGGATTGTGAAGCGTCAGCTAACAAACAAACTCTTCGGTTGTCTACCAAATAATTTACTAATGCACCACCAGAACAGAACAGAGCGGAACAGAGCAGAAGGATAAACATGATGAAATTGCTGCCTTTGAGCAGGAGGAAGAAAGTGGTTCTTTGTTCTTTGTGTTTGTGTGCAATGTAAAATGTATTATGTATTATGTACACACTTCTCGCGTCTGTTGTATCAAGTCCCGCTGCTGTTCCAGATTCCAGCTCCGACGGAACACAGATCATCTCGTAATTTTACAAGGAGCTTAAAAGATGTACACAACTCGGGTATGAAGCGTTCCTATTTAGCACCAAGTAATCCAACTTTGCTTCCACACCACCAGAAATAGCACAGACAACCAGCAAACAAAAGCGTCTCTGTCATTCATGAGTTCTCCTTCTGCCGTTCAAATCACCATTCTTTCAGTTCCAAGTGCGTCCTTGCATTTGTCATCTATTGTTCATTGTTGTTAAAGAGGGAAGAGCGAATGAAAGAAAGAAGTGAATCAAGGGAAAGGAATCTCATCACAAAGATGAACTCCTTTCTTCTTTCCTCATTTTCTTCATTCTTCATTCTTTACTTAAAAATTATCATGCACAAAAAGTTTCCCATCAAATTTGAGCCTTGAATAATTTTTCTTGTAAGTAACTTGATTTGGATTTGGGTTCGGATTAAATTATCAGGAATCAAAAGACAAAACTGGTTTGTGTTTACTCATGTATTAAGAAAATCCTCGTTACTCGTTACTCGTTACATCGAGCGTTCAGCATCTTTACATTGTCTATTTTTTATTGATTGTTCACAAGAAGAGTTCCTTTGGGAGTTTTCTTCCTTGTTCTCAACCATTTTGATTTTCCCTTGACAAAAACGTCACTACTAATTTGGACACGGAAGACATGACCAGAAGCGATCTGTTCAGTCTGCTGTGCGTTCTGTGTTCAGTCTCACGAGAACAATGGCCAAAGCTTTCCATTTTGACGTCTCGTATCCGATTCTCATGTGCAAGATGGGTTTCTAATTCTTTAAGCTGTGGATGAGTAAGAGTTTGACTCCGAGTCCAATTACTCCAGACTCCAGACTCCACCAATGCATTGAAAACACCGAGTGCTCGTTCGAGTATTTACTCATCGTCGTTGAGTTGTGAGGGCTGAGCACTGGGCAATTTTCACTGCACAAGTCGATGGAATTCTGTAACGGGAAAGCAGGTTGTGGAATGGAGAATGCAGAATGTGGAGCAGCGTCTCTTTTGTATTTGGTATTTCCTCGGTTCCTGAGTGCAGAGTGCACAAGACGTCTAATTGGTTGATATGAAAGTACCACAAATCCACCACAGTTTCTAATTTCAAAGTCTAGACATTGTTCTACTTTCATTCAAGTCTTGATCATCTTGATGGTGGAATTCTCCTCGCTCCTCTCGTCATTCCACAAACTACAAACATATTACACACAAAAGTCAATAGACTTGAGCCTTGTGGAGTTCTCTCTTCCTCTCAGCACAATCTGTATTCCACATTTCACATGGACTTAAATACTCACATGTACGCAGTGGAGTTGTTACATCATGATGACGATCCATTCTGATGGACTTTTCTAATAACTCGGCAATTTATAAATCCCCCGAGTTTCCAAAACAGCAATAGGAATAATATCAGTAATAATGGGGAATTCAGGGGAGGATTTCACCATCAACCTGCATCTTCTGGCATCAAATTACAAATTACACGTCCTTCCTCCGCTCCTTCCATCGATCCACCCAGAATTGAGACAAATCAAACATGCTGCGTAGTAAATAGTAAACCCAAAAGTGGAATACCTCCAAACTCCAAAACAATAGTAAAAACCAGAGACATGTGTATTTTAGAGAAGCAGGATTCCACACTAATTTACCACGGAACAGAACGGACTGTGCAGTAAATAGACAACACGGGGAATGACAGTCCTTATTAATAAATCCCATCTACAATGAATAGTGAAGAGTGAAGAGTGAGCAGAGTCTTGACATTCGGTTCTGGATTCTACTGCGTATGATTTATTCGTCAGGTGGATGAGCATGTGCTTCGGGCTGTGCACAAAAAAGACCAAGACAAAGAAAGTCCATCGTCATTCTCTTCTTGTTGTCCTCTGCGAAATCTATTTACGTGGGAATTCATAAGCAGAATGGACTGACTTGGACTTGACTTGGACTGGGGATAAATCATCCTGTTTCTGCGACGTGAGATGCGGCGGTTGAGATGACTTTTTTTCCTCTTTCTTGATGTTCTCTGCTGACTCAAAGCTAAAAGTGATGCGAGTAATTCGTCAGTCATGTTGGACCAAGTCCTTTAGCTCCTCCGTATTTTCTATTTTGTAGTTTGTACTTTGTGTTTTGCATCGTCCCCTGAAATAAACTCGAATATAAATCCAACCGGCAGCTGGAAATCCTGCATTCCCCTCAGACACTTGTTCTTTTCCAAAAGACAACTCGGAAGAATGTCTCCTGAAATACTGAGAACTGAGAACTGAGAACATTCCACCCCAAAACGACTGAATAAAACCAAACTGGAATTTAATCCTTCAAGTTGCGATGGAACATTAGCGGCGGAGACGAATACAACAGAATAGGACAAAATTACGCATTATGACATGGAAAATGACGATAGTTCATCGCCCGCTCATTTTAGTGTCATCTGTTTCCTCCATTTTATTCCATTCGGGATTCTCTGAAACATTTTGTATTTTGTATTCTCCACTGAAACTCGGAGTTGTCCGTTGTCCACTTTGATTCCTTTGGTTCCGTTTTTGAAAAAGGTTCTTTTGTGGAGGAATTCGGAGCACGTTCGTGTGATTGGCAGGAAATTGTCAGTTCCAGTGCCAGTTAGATTTTATCTTTTATCATTTTATCATTTTGTTCAGCTTGTGCTTCCTCGGGTTGTTGTGAATTTAATGCATCTCCACCTGGTGCTCATCCGTGAGGCTTGGAGGATCGGTCAAGCAAAGTGCGAATTCCAAGAGAGGAAGAGAGAGAGAGAGAAAGAGAGAGCGGTTGTGGTGGGGATGGGAGCGTGGAAGCGTGCAGAACGGAACTCTCAACTCAACTTGATGCTTCTCCATTCTCCCTTCTCCGTTGTGCACTTTGTAAAATAAGTGAGGAGCGAGACGTTCCCTCACAAACTCTCTCTGTTTTTCAAGTGTTCACACAAGTGCTTCAAATTCAGCAGGAGAAATATCAAATAGACTCGAACGAGTTGACTTGACTTGAGTTGAGTTGAGCTGAGTTGAGTTGAGCTCCTCTTCGTGAACCGAATAAGGAAAATATCTGTGTAAAAATGTAGGATAAAAAGCGCACGTAACAGCCACACGGAGACAGCACTCTTCTTTTTCTTCCTCTTCTTTTTACTCGTGCAGTGCATTCTCATTCTGCGTCAAGTTGGATGCGTCGTCCGAGCAGACCAGAGCAGAGCAGAAGAGATGAACAGAAATAGAGAAAGAGGAAAAGGAGTTAAAGCGGCTCCGGTGTGTGACAAACGGTTCAGTGTGAAGAAGCACTTTGAGTGTGAGACATTACACTTATTTCTCTATTTAAGCACACTCTTTTCCGTGCAGAATGCAGCCACAGGAATCAGTGGAACATTTTAAACGAGTGTGTGATTGCCCTTGAGTAGTTAAAAGTTAAAACAGGGGGAAAAGTTGAGAGTAAATCTCTGCCTCTCCTTCTCATTCATTTCACCCACGGACGGACAGAGAGACAGAGCTCCAGTTTCTTATCCGCTCATAACAACATCATTTAACTTGATAGAATTTTAACGCAGTGAAAATTACAAAATAGTTTTAGTTTTACTCCGCATCTCGCCAACTCCAAATCCCGGTTCTCCGTTGACGCTGTCTTTTATTCTGACTGACTCGTCCGCTGTTGGCTGTTCGCTGGTAAGTCGATTCGATTTTTACTTTACAACCCCATTCCATTTTCATTTCCATTTCCATTTCACACAATCTCTCGCTCTCGCTCTTCATCGCGGATCGCAGACTCGTTAACTTGATAAGTCAATTAAAAACTGTGAAATTTCGCTACTTCTCAACTCAACTCAACTCGATTACACTCAAGATATTGTGTTACGTAAGACGTGGAATTTTGGAGTGAAAAAGTTGTGGTGTTGTCACTGAAGCGAGTGTAAAGTGTAAAACTTGAACTTTGTTCTTTACACGCAATAAATATGTAGAATTCCTCGGTTTCTTGGGTTTGGAGTTTGGATATTTTTACACGAATCTCTGTGTAGAATGAGACTGGATCCATTTTGCGCCTCCTCCGCCACGCTTTTGGCAACAAGTCACCGTCATTACACCGTGTAATTTATGTAACCGATTCCTGGCTCTCTGCCCGCTCACAATCAATTACAAAACGTCTGCATTACAACTTCCAAACTGCCAGGATTCGATACGTTTTCCCATCAGCATCCACTCAACATGAAACTTGGAGTGAAATGAAGGGAAATAAGAAATAACAACTTGTTTAAAGCCTTTTTGACCTTTAAACGCTCAGTCCACAATCTTCCATTTCCAATACAAATTCTCCTGCGGTGGGCTGAACTCTGAATCTTTGGTTTTGCTGGGGAAAATCAAGGATCAAGGCAAAAAGGAATTGACAAAAACAAAATGTGTTTTTATCCGTTTCAATCAAACGTAAACCCCAAAGCCCAAGACGTTTCTCAATCCTGGATTTAATACAAAATAGAAAAAAGTCGAGTTTCAATTCGCTAAATGCTAAATCATATAATCAGATTAGCACGTCATGTTGAATGGTGAATGAAACAAAGGGAAATTTAAAGACAAAAAAGTGTCCACACCCGAAATTCCATCCTCTACTATTTTCTAGTTTCTATTTTCTCTTAAATCAAAACTCAAAACTCAATCCAACGACGAAATGCAAGTTGAAGAAACTCGCATTATTTTATATTCCTTTTTGAATGTGCTGCGCGGACATCTGCGGATCAGATCAGATCAGCAAATGAGTTGACTAGAGACAGAGAAAGATTTATGCAAAAGCAAAACGGTGGAGTGATGATGCACTTTGTAACACGCATTAAGTAAATACTCAACGCATTTTGTACATGGACGAATTTCGTGTAATTGTCCACACCTTTTCATGTCTAAAATGTGAATGTAAATGGACATTTAAATGTTTAGACCGAAAATACAGAGTCAAAAACAAAAGTTGGTTGAATAAAAAATCCCACTCATCAACATTCCTGGCCTTGAAAAATCTAAGGATTACAAAATAGGAATAAGAAACACTTTTCCCCAGAGCATAGCGTTTTCCATGAGCCATTTTTCCAAGAATCCGATCGAAATTGGATACGACACATTTCTTGTCTTGTGATTTTCCTTCCGGGAAAATGTATGAAAAATGCTGGCAATTATTGGTAATGGACTCGAAAGAGTATTTTATCCAAAATCCAAAAGATCTAAAAGTTGGATTGGATTATTCGTGAATGGGAAATCCTTGTAGATTTTAGATTGTGGATTGTTGATCCATTCTGATGACACATTTCCCATTTTTTGAAACTTTTTTGACTGACATGTTGAAATTTGATACCACAGAAAAACAGAAAAAGAAGGAATACTCGCTCCAAAAATTCTCCTTATTTTTCTTTTCTTAGGGAAAATGGAATTGGAATTCCTGCGTGAGCAAAAGAAAATGAGAAAATATCATGCCAACTTTTCAATGAAAGGGAATTGGGAATAATAAAAAAAATATTCTTTTACGTCTTTTATTTTGTACTTCGTATTTTGTATCCATTTTCAAGTAAAATGCTTGTTATTTTTTGTTTATTTCTTCTCAATTCTCAATACTCAAGTTGGAGAAAGAAAAAAGAAAAGCCAAGTCTTCTTTTGTATTTTGTAGACATGTAACTTTACAAGTTTGAGAAGAAAGGGAAACTGGGAAACTGGAAAAGGGAAAAGGGAATTCCGCGTACAATTTGTACTTTAAATTAAATGAGAAATTTGATGACATCCAGTTGGAAAATATCTGTGTAGATTAAAAAAAGTTTCAGGTTTCTCCTTTTTTTCGAGGGGGTGGAGGAAAATAATCACAAATTTCAGCCGAGTTTAGTAAAAGTAATTTCATGGTAGAGCAACAAGCGAGGAACGAGGAACGAGCAACAAGAAACCAAGAACGAGGAATGAGCGGCATTGTCAACGCAACCGTTTGAAAAATTTGAAACGAGTTTCCCCGTTGAAATTGTTCTTTCTTGTTCCACCTCCAGCAGATTTTGCAATGAGGATTTCTTCGATGAAAGGGAAAATGAACGAGGATTCAAAAGGGACGTTGTCTTTAATTTTCGAGGAGACCCGAAATACGAAATACGAAACACGAAATACAAAATACAATGAACACTGTACTTTGTACACAAAAGACATAATAAAATTCTTATTAAATATTATTGATTTTGTTTGTGTGGAAAGTGTAGCGTGCTTCATCAAGTCACTGAATCATGAATCATGAGTGCAATTAATGTATGCATTAATATTCCTTTCCTCAAGTACCTTTTCATTTTCCCATCTTCTGCATCGAGTAAAATACGGTACATGATTTGAGTTGTGAGTCCTGAGTGCAGATTATTCAAAAAACATCAAGTGAACATTTGCCAACTGCTCAAAACTCAAAAACGAGATGAATATTTGACACTTGATAAAACAGGCGCTTTGTCTCGTTCCTTCTTCAAGCTTGAAATTTTAAACGGGGACAAATCCAAAGTCCAAAGTTGACATGAATTTTTTATGGACGGAGAAGGCGCCTCAGCCAGGAATTGCCAGTGATCAATGATGAATGTGAGAGCTGTTCTTGTTCTGGGACTCGTTGTACAACACGGAACATGTATTATGTATTATGTATTGAGTATTGACTCGGATGAAAAATGGATCAGTCACGTCCTTTCAAGTTCATCTTGTGCACAGTGCACATAAAACTCCTCTATTTTCTCGTCCATTTTACATTCTTCCAAATCACATGTACATGTACTTTGTTCATTGCTCATGCAACACCCCACAAGTCATTTGTTTTCAAATTTCAAATGAAGAGTGCATCTTCGAAATGTCCTGCGATCTGTGATTCCCCATCAAAATCAAATCAACTGGGTGGAAAAGTGGTGATTGTCGATTACCTTTTTTAGCATTAATGACGCACTCACAATTCACAATCCCCAATGCAATAAAAGTAAAAGTAATAACTTTGTCATCATTTGTTTTTGAGTTTTGAGTTTTGAATTTCACTTCTTCTTGCAGCTTGAAACAATAATAATAATTTTGTGAGGGTTGGTGATGAATAGTGGCAGATTTGACAGGTTTTTTCAAGTGTTTTTTTGTGGTTAAACTGTCCATTTTAATTATCTTTAATTTACTCGCTCCCACTCCAAACTTCACACTCATTTCATACTCATTTTTGTCTTCAAAGGTTTTTTTCATGATTTTTTCCTCCATTTCTCCCTGATTTAAAAAAGATAATGACGTTCGTCTAAAGTCTTAACGCGTGTACAAAATACACAACACAAGAACGTGAAATGAAATGTGTTGAGAATTGAGAATATTCATAATTTGATTCATTGTTTTCAAACCATTCATCTTGCTCAATTTCTGTTTTAAATATTATTCGCAAATAATAATAATAATAATATTTATGAAGGATTTTTATGTAATATACATAATAATTTTTCCATGTTAAAAATTTCACATCTTTTCAAACTCTCTTTTCAGTCCTTTAGCATTAGAGAGTTGAGATCTTTCTGACGGATGCAACATCTGTCAAAATAGATAACTGACCTATCGAATCTCATTCGCATTTGCCAATTTAACAGTTACTTGGATTTATGTTCTGTATTCTGTTTTCTGTAATGATATTTCACTGTGCAAAATAATCTGCGTTTCCCCTTTAATTCAACTTGACTAAAAACACTGACAAAGTCAGTTCTTTTGTTTCTTTGCTTAGTTGCCCAAAGTTCCCACGTTTTGCTGATTGTTTGAAATGCGATATTCAGATTCGTGAGAGCTCAAGGACTTTGTATTTTGTATTCATTTGAAAGTGAATGTTGGATTTGGAAATGGCTTCCAGCAAAGTGAATAAAGGTGTAAAAAATGATTCTGCGATATGAGATGAAATGAGTTGGGTGAGGAGTGAGCAGAGCAGAGCAGAGCAAAGCAGCGCAGTGTAGATGAAAAGCAGGAGGAACATTGTAGATTTTTTCCACGTACTTTGTAGGTAATTGGGAATTTAGGAGCAGGAGAACAAAGCTGGACAGGAACAAATGGGACTCTTTCTCTGGAGTGTGTGTGTTTGTGTTTGTTCTGACTATTTGCATGTCTCCTTTTGTTGTGTTGTAGTTTGTAGTTGGGTTCCCTGTTGACAGGTTGGCAGGTATGCACACGCAGTTCTGCAGCGTACACTCTACACAGTACACATGATCAAAGAAATAAGAGTCACAAAGAATGAGTAGAAAGAAGACAACATGCGGAATTCACTACTGGATTTCTAATTTGTACGTCTTCTGCATTCAAATTTGGATTCTGTTCAGACCATGAAAATATGATTATTCTATTTTCTGCTGTCTAATTGTCATGTGGATCCATTCACTCTCTTTCTTCTTCTCTTTCCGTCCCCATCAGCATCAACATCATCATCAGCATCATGCTTCTTGGGACGATTTGTAAAGGGGGAATGGGAAAAGTAATAAACAAGCCTTTTATCTTTTATCACACACTTCTTTTTTTTCATCCCTTTTATTTTCTATTTTGTAACACTCATTTAAAAGTTTAAAAGTTGTCAGATCTATTCATCAACTTTTTGGGAGTTGACAGCAATTTAAAATAATCATGTAGAAAAACAAGTCTTAAACTTTTTACTCTTTACTCTCTTTTAGTCTTTGTCCTTGTCTTTTCTCTTTTGTCTTTTGTCTTTCATCGCATCCTCAGTTTCTAATGAATAATCACTTTTTCAACTTGATAAAATCCTTGTTGCACAAAATCGGTTACTTGTGATTTTTTATTTTGATTGCATGACGACTTGAGGGTTTTTTTTATTTTTAATTCAATTCCTGAAAAGTCTAAATTTTGAAATGGAGATAACAAGAGCTCGTTTGTTTGTTAGGCAAAAGAAGTTGTAGTTAAAAATCCAGCTAAAGAACTTGGTAATTCAGGCAGAAAAATCTAAATCCAAATCCAAGAGCTGCAAAAAGAGTTGAAAACTCATGACATGAAACAAGATGCAAGTTTGTGCTGACTTTATAACTAAAGTTTGTCAAAGGAGAAGAGTTTACGTGACAAAACTTGAGAAAACAAAATTAGGGAAATGAGGCACTGCAGACTCATAAACACATGTACGAAATGTAAAATGTACAGCACTCGGATCTCGGATCGTCCTTTGAGCGAACGAGTTACACTTGATTATTTCTTTGTATGCGCCGGATAATAAAACTAAAACTAAAACAACGGCAAAACTTTGTTGAATCTGCAGGAACAATAAAACAATAAAAATAAAAATAAAATGTTTCTCCCATAAAAACTGTATTCAATATTTTTTCATACAAAAATAAAAACATGACGGTTGCTCAGAAACTGATGAAAGGAACTGACAGTGCGTTATTATCATTATTAGAAATTCCAAATTCCGAATTCCGAGAAAATGTAATTTTGACATACGGGTTGAAAATTGAAAATTCAGATCCTCGCTGTGTAAAACAAGTGTATTAAAAAAGTTAATGTCTTTTGTAATTTTATGTAATTTTATGTAATCCTTCTTTTCACATCCTACGCGATTCTCTATCCCGTACATTTTGTATCTTTTGTACAATGATTAATGATTAGTATTCAGAGGCATAAAATTGCTTTGGCTTCCATTTCCTTTTCTCCAACCACCAAAAAATGCAATTTACAATTCACAATTCCCCCGTCCAAAAACTGTATGATAAAAATGTGTGTAGTTTTATATAAATAATAATAATAATAATAAATAGCAAGGCAAAAGTAGTTTTCAACTCAAGTATTGAAATTCTCTAGTTTTACTCTGCATTTCGTATTTCGTATCATGTCTCAACTTGAAGTTTTGATAAACTGTAAGAAAAATAATGGCAGTAGAAAAAACTAGAGCCAGAAGTAGAAACTTTGTGAATTATGAGTATAAAAGTCTAGTTAAAATATATATAAAAAAATGATGCAGTTTTCTTCCTCTTTTTTTGTTCGTTGCTCCCCAATTTTCCTGTTGACAGGGCAAATCTGCAAACTGTAGACCGGAGACCGGAGGCTCTGCGTTACACGTCATATAAAATATTACATGTACACTCGTTTGATGGAAAGGAACCCAAACAAATGCTTGAGTTATATTTTATATTTCCACATGCAGATTCCAGATTAGAGATTCTAGATACAATCTTTTTTCTTTTGTTTTTCTCAACTTGCTTTTCTTGCTCTCATGTTTTCGTCTATTCGGGATTTTGGATCTCTGTACAAATTCAGTGCAAAAATTGTATATTTTGTTCATACTTTTATTTTCCATTATTTTTCCCGCGTGTATGAAGTATGAACACTTGTTTTTTTTGTTTTTTTGTATTGCTGGTAAAATGCAGTAAAGTATTTTTATTTTTTTGTGTTTGTGGAAGCAGACTAAACGGTTTCAAGTTTGGAGGTGGGCGTTAGAGTCTGTAAAAGGTTTTCTCCCCACTTTTCTTTATCCCTGTTACGTATTACGAATTACGTATAACGTTTTACGTACTCACAAAGAGTATTTTTAGAGTAAAAAGTTTTGTTGGTTCAACCAAAAAAAAAGGATAAAGAAATAGGAGGACAATCAAGACAAGGACAGACAGAGAACAGAGAACAGAAACAGGGAAAAACATGTCCAATGTTCAACTTTAGTTTGGTCCAACTCCTTCCTTTGGTTTGATTTGGTTTGGTTTGGTCCAGTGACTGCAGAGGAAGAAGGAAATAAAGGAAAAGTTGTGTTTCTCCGCTCCTTCTCATTTCCATCATTTTACCCAAGATTTCTCTCCCTTTAACCCACAAACATTCTAAGGAAAGAAGAACTCAAACTGTCAAAGAATTTACTTGATAATAATAATAATAATATGAACGAGGAGCTTTGATACACATTGCGAAATTCATATGTTTATCGTAACGACACTTTTATATAAACTTTATTCAGCAGACACTTGAACATGTTAAATGTAATAGGTCCATTTGATTATTTTTTACAACATTCTATTTCAAAATCACTTTTTGCAACAAACAAGATTCAAAGTTCAAAAATTCATTATTCAAAGTTCAAAAATTCATTATTCAAAGTCAACAAAGCAAATCATGCAACATCTTAAATCAAAATCCAACTCAAACAAAAAATTCAAACAAAAAATTCAATGATCAAAACTTAATAAGAAATACTAAATTCATATTTAAAAAAAAAAAATCTATAATTATTATTGTATTGTTTTTGTTTGTTTGTTTTTTTTAAAAACTTAGCTAAATAAAATTGTTAGTATATAAATTTGACCAAGTATTAGACAGGCTGGATTCATAATGAATTGTCGAAAAGGTGATTAGTTGTATAATATTATTCTCTGAATTTAGGTTCCTATTCATGAGAGAACCCACTGCCATTTTCCGTACTCCATAGAAATCTCTTAGGTTGTTTTCACAGAACATTCCCGTCGCGCTACAATCCCATTGATATCCACAGATTATCCTAAAAGCATTATTGTAGCTGACACGTATTTGATGCTCTTGTGTTTTCAGCAATTCCCACAAACTTGTACAGTAGATATTTGAAAGATATGTTGAAAAAAGATATTTTTTTACTTCAAACGAGCATCTATGGAATTTGGATCTCAGCATATGTGCACATTTGTACATCTCCCCTGACCTTTTTATGATTTCCTCTTCATCTGACAAGTAGTGACTGTTTGTTTTTCTATTTAATTTTGACTGTATGATGTACCCTAAATATCTGACACTATAAGTTGGGGTAATATTAGAATTCATAAAAGTAATTACAGGATTTTTGACAAGCTCATTTGCCCATTTAGGAAAAAAGATCTGTAGTTCTGTTTTGTCACTATTGAAAATGAGTCCATGATCATTTGCATATTCATCACACATTTTGAGCATCAATTGTAAAGCTGTTCTTGTTGAAGCCAATAGTACCATGTCGTCAGCGTAGAGAAAATGATTGATTACTTCCCCAAGCACTGTCAAACCATATTTAGAATTTGTAAGAGACTGGCTTAGTTCATCCAAATAAATCGCAAAGAAGTACGGAGACAGAATTCCGCCTT
>JABASP010003372.1:0-14273 GCA_019776565.1 Sminthurinus signatus
GAGTCTGAGGTCTCAGTTCAAAGTACATACAAAATACAAAATACAAAGCATAATAAGTAATGAGTAAAGAGTATGGAGTTGAACGCAACATTACATGCGTTGATGATGCATGTTTACAGTTTATGAAAACCAGGGAATTATTATTAACACTGGAAAAAAAATGTCACAGTAAGCATACTATCTTGTGTTATGTTATGTACTGTGACGACTAACAATAATAATAATAATGATAATAATGATAATATGCTTGTCAATTCAATTTCATTTCAAAAGATATCTTGTATGCTGTATATACTGCAAGTATCAACATAATATAATTATAATGCTAGTGTTCGAGGAAAATGAACTGACGACTGCCGATGAGTTGTACATTAAGTTACATAAATAAGCATTATGTTTTAAACTCAAGTAAAATGATAATAATAATATTTTATAACTTTGGTTTATTGTAGATTGTCGTTCAACATTCAATGACTACTACCTACTACTTACTACGTAGTACAGTTGGCAGACATGAGCAGCATTTTATGTGTAATGTGTAGTGTGTAATGTGTTTGTATATTGTATATTATATACATGCATAATCCTGAGAATGTATCACACCATTGTCAGGAAAATAATGCACGTAAAATACAAACAATACTTGAATTATGAATTGTATATTGTATAGCTGCGTGTATATAGATGGATATTGGATACATACAAATTATGCTGGGCTATACTTGTTGAATATGGAATGAGTAGGGGAAAAAAGACGGACGTAATCTAATTTCTAAGCTGGGTGGCTAAAGATATGGAACATGGAATTGACGAGGTAGACATTATAATTATGGATAGATATTGATAGGATGAGCTTCATTGCATGCTGTGATAAAGTTCTACATTCTACATGTGTAACTTTTAATAAAAATCTTCAATTTAATTCAACTATTTATACATATTACGTATTACTTATATCTCATGAAAATGGCAGACATGGCTTTTTGTCTCCATGTACAATTTGATTGTTTCTTGTTTCACTGTCAATTTCGCTGATTGAGAAACAATCAATTCAATAACCACAATATAATAATAATAATAATAATGTTTCAAGATGAGAGCTATCATGTTACAAAAATAAACAAATTGGAATTGCTTACATTTCAAATTTGTGTACATATGTGCAAATATTATTATTTGTTCAAACAATCTGTTCACTTTTTGCTGATCGCTGAGCATTCAGCATTCAGCATTCAGAATCGAGATTCTGGAATTTATTGACAAATGCTGAATAAATTCAACAGGATGCAGGATTCAAATCCAAATGAAAGTACATTGAATAATTTGCAACTGACAACTGACAAGTATTGCGTTGGTTCATTTTCAACTTTTTGGTTCTTGTCTTTTTCAAAGTTTCTCTATAGAAAATAGTATTTATGAAGTATTTAGTGTCCAGTGTTTTTATGCCTCCAATAAGTGCTTCATCATGCTTTTCTCAATGAATAATTTTGTCTTTTGTATTTAAAAATAGTACAATTTTATTGATTCCTTGTGGTAACTGTTAGAACAGATTTTATATGTGGGAGCAGATTTTTTGTGGATATTTTTGGAGTTTTTGCACATATTACAAATTACAAGTATTGAGAATTGAGAATTGAGATGAGATTTAATAATAGAGAATGTACAATACACAATACATTTAAAATGTAAATACTATGATAATTGATTATACGTACATCATACAGAACTTGACATCAAATTATGAGAATTGATAATTGAATTGCCTCTTGGAGAAGCAGTCAATCTTGGTTGCTACAGCACACGTTCAAACTAGATTCTAGACTCTATAGATTGGTTGTCCTCCCACGAGGGAATTCAATTATATTTATTCGCAATTGAATATTGAATTTATCCAAAATTAAATTATAACATGATTATAAAAATTGTAAACAAAAATGAGGGTGGACAAGTACAGAAAAATTAATATAGCTAAAATTATAAATCATTCAACTGTTTGCTCCGAACGCTAAAAACTTGTCATTATTTTTCGTTAGGGTTAATATTTTTCTTTTTTTTATAAATAACCTCTTACATCTTATACAATCTGTACTAAATTCTAATCACCTCCAGTTTTTGTCTTACTAATAATAATACAATATACTATAAGTAATAGGTCTATCTGTATAATATCTGTTTACACTATACAATATACACGGTACAAATATTACGTATGAGGTACTCTTGTGCAAAAAACCTTTTTTTTTCCATTATATATTATATTTCTATTTTCTATAAACGATAGGCGCTAGGTAATACTTTCTATAGTTTAAATGTTCTATGTATATTTACTTACAATTAATACGTAAACATCATTTTCAAATACAAATACAAATAGACCTCAACTCCTTTCGTACTAATATATTACGTAGTATTTAGTATGTATAATGCTATATCAAGTATCAATGTCACTAGCATTCTGTCCAGAGTCTAAATCCTCAATCCGATTTTCACATGAACATTGGACATGTTACTACCAATTCATACTTTTATGTATTTAATATTTATTATGCAAGTTCACCGTTATGAACTCGATCATATTTTTACATTTATACTTGTATACAATTTTTCATGTAAATAGCTAATAGCTAACTTTTAGAATTCTAGAAACTATGAACTATTAGTTGGACTTGGCTTGCAGTTTAGCACACTCTTATTTTTTAATCATCATTCATCATTCAAAGTATCTTTTATTGTTTACTATATATGTTTTACAATTAATTTTTCTAACGTTTTTACAATATACAATTTACAATTTACATAATATCGTGTAACTCGTCACTCGCGCCTGGACTAGTAATTAGTAATTAGTATAAATGGAAACTTCACAGTTTTAGTTTAAAAAGTGTCAAATGTTAGTTTTTGTTCTAAAACTAACTCTATTCTTTAAAATTTACAGTAAAATTTTTCATTATATTCATTCATAGTTCAAACATTTCAAAAAAATTAGTATTTCATGTTTTCTTAACTTTTTTTTATAGGGTACTTCTTTTTTTAATTGCATATATTATAATAATACCTCTACATTATAAATTGTAATAATACTGTGTTTTATCACTGTATAAATCCACGATTCAAGAATATTATGCACCACTTTTATCACTCATCAATACTCAATACACTTTTCAAAACATTCTTTTCCAATCCTCATCCATCCTCACAATTTAATTGTTTTATGTTGTTGAATCATGATTCATGACCTATAATAATGTACAAAGTATTCTATTATGAGCGGATCTAAATATGGATTGGATTGTGGATTGGCTTATTTACTCTGGTGTGATGCAATATGTATAATGTATAAGTATAAATTATAAAAGACAAAGCAACTCCTTTAACCTAGTTTTCAAATGGTAGGTTCTAGATTTTAGATTCCATGTAGATTACATGTAGATTCTGTATCCTGTGCTTTATTTGTCTATCTTTTCTTTGTACTTGTACACCGTATACATCTTACGTCACTCCGTCAGCCTTCATTAGGTAGTGTATTATTATAGTGTAATAATAATACAGTTGCACCGCGTATTTATGTATAATGTATACATGTAGGATTTTACATAATTGGAAACGTTGTTTGTCTATCGTACATCTACATCTAGAATCTAGAATCTAGATCTATCCACGTGTTTCATCAGTGTAATCACTTTTTCCTTTTTACTTGGGTTTGATGTTGATGTTGACTATAGTGTGTTGTGTGTACACTGTACACATGTGAAATCCGTAGGGGATGAAAAGCCACGTTTGCCCGTTGCTCGTAGCACGTAGCACGTAGCAATTCTCCATTTCACAAGAGACCGAGTGAACAAAATATAAAATAGAATAGTGAATCACGTCAATGGTTCCTCCTTGTTGACTATTTGCTATTTACTATTTTCTGTTGACTCCCAACCGCTGACTCATCACTTATCACTTCCTCCTGCATCTTCAGCAGTCAACAGTCAACAGTTCTTGTTGTCATTTAACGTGTACTGGTTACGGACACAGATTCTATTTGTGTCAGCTGACGGTGAAAGTTGTAAATACTGAGAATCGGTAATGTGTGCACGTTTGTGAATACTGTGGGATATCTTGTGTGTTGTGTGTTTATTAAATGCTGATTGATATCAATGAGACGTAATAATATGTAATTTGCATCGCTCGTGTGGAAACTGATTTCAAATCCGAATCCGAATCTGATGTTCTGTTGAAAGTATTAAAAGTACGTAGACTAGACCAGACCAGAAATGTATAAATATAACGTCATTTCTTGTACACGTCATTTCGTCATCGTAGCATCTGTAGTACGTAGCATTTAGAAAATGGACAAAATCCTGGGATACATAAAAGAATAGATAATCTAGAAAAATAAGGAGGTGGTTCCAAAGAGGAGGGAAATGAGAGGAAGGAAATAATGATGAACATTGTTCATGTTGATGCTGTTGTTGTAGAAATGAGTATTTGTGTAAATGGTGGCTCCGGAGTAGAGTCGTCTGTCACACTCACTATCCGTCCCCTTGGCATTGCAGTAGGTGATGGGTGGGGAGTTTCCCTTTAAGGCCGTTCGTACCAAAGTCTCTGCCATCTTTTGGAGGAACTCGGCGGCAGACGTTTCACAGTGGTGATGAGACACTTCAGACACACACCTCATGTATGAGCGACGGAGACTGTGACAGCATAAAATAAAATAAAATAGAACAGATTAATACATACTTTATAAATCATAAAGGTACATAATATTATTGTTAGTAATAAATGGTAATAATTAAAAAGGCATCTGAGGAGACACAGGGCTTAATGCTTATCTCATCAGAACATGAGTACAGGATTATTAAATATTGACCATTGACACTGATGAGTATGACTATGATTATTATTATTATTATGAACCCCACCCATCACAATCACGTTCACGAAATTAGGAAAAGCATATGGTAATCTGTAATTTGACATCTGCAGGTTGAATAACTTGACATTTTGTATTAATTCCATATTCTATATTCTAAATGACTCTCATAGAAGCTACGTGCGTATAAAAGTAGAAATGGTACAGGATTTTAGAGATTTATGGACAACTGTTCTCTTGTACATGTGTATGTTTGTGTTTGGGACGTGAGAGAGACATGAGTGTGTTTCATCTGCAGTGACAGTAAATACTTCCTAAATACTTCCGAAGCAAAACAAAATGTCAGGAGGTGTCACACAAAATGAGTGAGGGAAAGTGAGTGAAAGTTGGTTATGTAGAATGTAGAATGTAGAGAGTAGGGAGACACATGGTGTCTATTTACTATTTACAATCTGAGTAATGCATAATACATAATAGATAATACACAATACGGGAGACTAGAAAAGTAATATATAAATAAATTAAGATGCATCATCTACAGACATTTCCCTCTTCTCTTGTGTCCTTGTGTCTTGTGCGTAGATTGTAGATTGTGGATTTTGGATGCACCAACCTGGAAAAATTATCGTACATTGTACATGGTTTTATATTTGTGCATGTAATATATTGTAATTTGTGTCCGTACGGTGAAATTTTTAGCTGTAGCTTCTTATTATTATTATTATTATATCATGTAGTATGTATTACGGACTATTTTTGGTATGCTTTCTCTCTCATTTTAACCCCTTTACATTTAAACTTAACGTTAAACATATACAATACAGAGTACAGCGTCAAGGTATTTTCCCCCGTTATTTATTGTACACATTGTATTATTTTGATACAATCCTCAGGTTTTGAATTGTGTATATATAAATAATGGAGATGCCTATGCCTTTTCTCTTTTCTGGTATAGCATTCTGTCCGCAACATCTGTGTTTAAATGAGGCTCACGTGTGTAATTAAATGAAAATGACATTCTCCATCTTCTTCCTCCTCCTCTCCTTTTTTTGTCGTCCCCGTTCCAAGTTTGACGACTTTGTCACGGATGACTTTCTGACAGTATTTTACAAAGTGGTAAATACTAAATACGTAACGTGTGGATGTGAGATGTGAGTGAAGCGTAGCTAACTTGTGACTGGTGACCTGTAACGTGCCAAACAACCAATAACAAATGACCAACAACCAGCCAAGCATGAGTTTAACTCACGTTTTCACAGTTCTTCCCAACTCCTTTCTCTTGTTCATTGGCTTGGATCTTGGATTGGCTTGACTTGACTTTCTTCTTAATCGTCGCCATCCTCATTATCAACATCATTTTCTTCTTCTTCTTCTATTTCTTGGCGGTTGGGAAATTGGGAAATCAGGCGTTCGCTTGGCAAAACTCCACAAATTTGTTTAAAATCACGTCTCGACGATACACCCAACACAAATACAAATACAAACACCCAGAACTCAGAACCCAGAGCACAGTCTACAAAATACTAAACACTGAACAAAGTCAAAGAAAAGCATGATTGGGAAATTTTGAGGTTTGAGAAGTGTCGGCTCGTTGGATGTTGGCTGTTGGCTGGTTGGCTGGTGTAGTCTACCTGCTGTAAGTGAGAATATTTACACAAGACAAGTTCCAAGTCTCCACAAGAAACTTTTCTCACTTGTTAACATATTCCATGCTCCATGTTCCAAGTTGAGCAACTGTGAACTGTGAATTTCTCCTCAGTGGTTGGATTTCCTTTCAAAGTCAATTTCATTCCCAACAGCCCTGACTCCTGACTCCAGACTCCTGACCGCAGCCATGCAAAGTATAATATATAATATATATTTACAACACAGAGGTAGAGAGAGAGAGAGATTGAAAATCTCAGTGTCTGTTTACTTTTTGTAGCTGGTAGCTGATATTTTAGCATATCAAATATCAAAAGTAATCCTGATACTTGAGTCTAGAGTCGGGATTCGGATGTCTCATATATAAAATATACAATACACAATAGTCAGCTTATGTTAATCATGAGCATGATAATGATGCTTCTGATGATGAAGCTGAAGCTGACAATGACGACGATGAGTTGTAGTAGTGAGAGTAGCCGCCTTCATTTTAGATATGTAGAATCTAGCATCTAGAATCTAGAATCTTGGCTTTTGAACACAGCCCACCTCTCCTTGACTTAACAATTCAGGAGAGAGCCTAGCCAATCCAATCTAATCAAATCCCAAGCAAGACAAGGCGAGGGTCTATACTTATTTTCTACCTTCATTACATAAATTACATAAATTTTACATAATACAGAATACAGAATATAGAGAGTACAGACTGTGGGATGTAGGCTGTAGGTAGTACTCATTAACTTTAAACTATGGATTATAGATGTATCCATAATCCATTTACCATGTACTGTGCTCTCTGTGTGTGAGAGAAAGAAAAGAAAAGAAATTTTCATCAGAGTCCCAAGACTTTGAGTAACGACTAACTACAACCTACAACGTACATTCTTCAGGATTCTACACTCAACACTCAGCATTTAACATGTACACTGTACAGATGCAAAAGTCTATATGATGTGTATAGTGTAAAGTAAAAGAAAGTACAGCTGGAGTCGAGTAAGAGAAAGAAGTCGCCCAAGTTTTACAATCTTTCCATTGTTATACTCGGGACTTTGATAATGCTCAGCTTTTGGATCATAATATAATGGAGGATAATGAATTCGGTCTCTCTCTTTCTCTCATTCTCACCGTCTCTGTCTGTCTTACCGCTTCCATCTTTCTGTAAATAATCTTCTTTACCAACTCCTACCGCTCCTTGGTTACGTCTTCCACTTTCTAGTTTCTACTTTCTAGTCATTTCATCACACATTACACATTATCCATGTACATATGCATACAAGAATAATAGAAAATTCTTTATTCTTTATCCTTTACTCACTACTCACTACTCTTGACTCCTGTCTACATTCTATACTACAGACTGCTCTATGCTCCGTACTTTTACTTTTTACTCTTCTTTTGTTCCTAGAACATTTCAAGTCTTTTCATTGTCTTTAGTATCTGATGCATAATAAATAATAATGTATAGAGATAGATTGAGGGATACCTTTTCTATTATATATTATATATACTTAATACTTGCAATAATACTAATATCCATAATACAAAATCCAGAATCAGGAGAGACACATGCAAATATTTAGAGGAATGGAAAGCCTAGATAAACTGAATATTATTCCATTTCTTATCGCAGTCCTCTTTCATGTGTCGCATTGTATTTACACTCACAATTTCACAAGGTAGCAGAGTAAGAAAAATACATGTACAATCTACAATCTACACTTTACATGT
Organism: Sminthurinus signatus; assembly: GCA_019776565.1. Lineage (NCBI taxonomy): Eukaryota > Metazoa > Arthropoda > Collembola > Symphypleona > Katiannidae > Sminthurinus > Sminthurinus signatus. The sequence continues at coordinate 8,231 of JABASP010003372.1, forward strand.
ATGGTGAACAATCAAAAATCAAAACAATAGGGAGCAAGAACAAAAGCCATGAGAATTCTGAAAGTAAATTATACATTCTACTATTCTACACATTCTTCAAGGCTCAAAAAAGTCAAGTTGGAGAGATAGATCTCACTCACTTTTTTCTCCTAACCAAAACACACTTTGTCTTCCCGAATTTTTCCTCTCCTCGATCATTCCAAGAAAAACTTTTGACTTTTATCCATTTTCCATTGTCCATTGTTCATAGTTCATAGTTTTAATTTCAAGTTTGAAATTTAAAATTGTGTCACAAATATTTGCGAATTTCTTGAGTCGGAGAAAAAGAAAGAAAGAAATCAAGATTTTCAAGATAAAATACTCAAAAGCTCAAAAACTCAAAAACTCAAAACTCCAAGGGTGTAACAATGTAACAAGTAACCAGGGACCAGGAAAAGTGAAAAGCTTGTGGAGAAAGTATGGAGCTCATGTTTTTTGATGCAGTCCTTGTCATTGTGTTCAATGTTTATACTTTGGAATTTGCGTCAAGCTTCACCGTCATTGGCATTGTCATCTTGCAACGTCAAGTTTTTCCATGAAGGAAGAAGAAATATTATTACATAATATAAAAAAGATGCCTATTTAACAAACCAAATAGCGAAAAAAAAACTCTTTGTCTTTTACCCCTCTTTTGTAATTCCGGAGTAAGAAATAAGCTTTTCAAGGAAAATTTAATGATGGGACGGGAAAAACGGAAAAGTTTACAACTTTAAAAGTTTCATGTAACGATGTAACTTGTTTACTACTCGCTTTCATCTTTCGTCTTTCGTCATTTTAATTTCTCCCGTGCGTCTCGTATCTTTTGAAAAGGAAGGTAAAAAGTACGACATGACAAATTAAATACAAGAAATGTCTTTGTGAATTTTAAATAGGTTGGAAAAAGCTTATTCTTTTCTTGGGAAATGCAATTTCATTGGCATTGCACTTTGTACTGTTTGTGTTTTTTTGTGTTGTTATCCTCACAAAAAGATTTTTATACAAGAGAAATGATAAGCTGTATACTGTATACGATATACTTTAAATTGTAAATTCAACAGCTAACCCAAATTCCATTTATTTAAATAATAGCTCGTCTTAGATCTTAGAAATTGTCCTATTGTCTTCAACATTCTTGCAAACTTTACAAATTACAAACAATGATTGTGCCTTGAAAAAATAAATAAAATGACTTTTGACTGTCGCTGGAAACTTTTGGAAAAATAAAATGAATGATAAAATGTAAAAAGGGTTTTAAGATGATAGCAAAAAAGCTAAAAAAAAAAAAAAAAAATACTCAAATCCCGCAAATTTTTAAACCGACTTTTCTCCGACGTTAACAACTTTATTAATTGATTTTTAATTTGAGCAGTTTTTGCTAATCCTTGATTTATTGCTGTGGGGAAGGAAAACAGGAAGACGGAGAGTATAAGAATAGGAATATGAAAATGAAAATGATTTTAGATCTCATCCTCAGTCTCACAAAAAAGTCAGTCAAAACTTCTACGGATCTTAAGCATCCGTACAGAATACAGAATTTCACCCTCAAAAAAACGGTTGTCTTTTATGTACATTTTGTACATATTGTGGGTGAATAATAGAAGAATAGAAGAGTTATGAGCCATACACTGATATTGATATTGATGTGTATGTATAATGTATACTTTGTAAGATTAGATGGGGTTGGAAGTTGGAAGAGATAGGGCTGTCACTATCATTATTTTTTCATCTCCATGAAATACATAATGCATAATACATTATATTGTCCCGTATATCGAACATCACAAATCTACAACCAACAACCAACACAACATGAGCACTTGAGCATTGAGAATTGAGCATTGAAAACTTGAAGAAGAAGAGCATCATAAATATTAAAGTTCACGACTTCTGGCTTCGCCATCGCGGATTCTCCTAAAGAGATCTGATCCTTTTTAAGGAAGAAAACCGAAACCAGAACCTGAACCAAAACCAAAACTAGGGAAACAAATTCATCATAATCTTTCAGACTCCATTCTGCCCTGTGCTAGTATATTTTATATATCTATATTATATGGAGCAAAGGAGTAGAAAATATTATGTAGAAGCGAGACAGTAGACAGTAGTCGGAAGAGGAGCAATTTCCGCAATTGTGTCTGCATTCTGTATTCTATATTCTACATTTTGTATTATGTTCTCCACAAACACAAAGCAAAAAACATAATGCTTTCACCATCCAAAATCCAGAATCGTTCATAGTTCATAAATTGTTATATGATAAACCATAAATAAATAGCAGATATGTATAATATAATATATAATATATTGTGTATTCGACCCTACACAGTGCACAGTGCAAATAGTGAATGTAGAATATTACAGCGAATTCTCTCTGTCTAGTGTTTGCCATGAGCACACACATTGAGAATTGAGACTCGTCAGTCAAATCCGCCTTCACAAAATAAACCTAGTGACAACTCTGTAGATTCAGAATTCAATATTCACTTCTATTCGCTTATTTGTTTCCACACCGAGTCTCTCTGTCCCATCCGCCACAAGGCGTTAAAATTGAAAAAGTGAATAAAATTCAAACTTTGACGGGATAAACAGACACACTGTGAACTGTCAAGTTTGCCTAAAATTCTTTATGTATGAAGTTTACAGTTTATGGAAATCTTACACAAAAGCTTTGCCGTTTTTATGTTTTTATGTATTTATTTATTTTGTTTGCCCGTATTGGGCTATTGGATTTTGAATTTTGAATTGAATACGGAGGACAACAGATTTTTGTAGAAAGGGGAAAATGATGTGAAGAACCTCTTGAACAATATACAGAAATACAGAAATAGATAAATTTCTGCTATCCCCTATTTCGTATTTCGTATGCTCTTTCAACTTTCACTGATTTTTTTTTATTCCTTTTTACTTTTTACAAGTTAACTCAATTGATGGTTCATGTTTTATGCCTCATACGTGATCGCATTATATTCGTAAATTTTGACTGCTTTTTCTCCTTTGTATTTGGTATTCTGTACTCTGCATTGAAATTGACTGTATTTTTATGCGGGTGATGGGATACAAAAATATTTTGTAAGAAATTGATTTCACAGAATTTTGTGTTTTGTATTTTATTACAAGGCTCTTTTGACGCCTTTCGTTTTCGTCTTGGTCTTTTGGCTTTAGCTTTCACTGTTCACACTTTACGGTTCACGGGAATATATAATATATTGCGTATTACGTATTACGTATTATGCAGTTAGGTAATAGTTATTTGTTCCTACTATTGAAGACTGTATTCTGTATTCTATATTGTGTATTTGATATTGACTGAACACAACATTATACAGAATTTATGGAGCATTCACACTTCTCATGGTACTTTTTCTGCATCCTCGTCCTCCGTCTTTTGTCATCTTCATCGTTCATTGTCATATCAATGACGTTTTTCCATTACAAAACTTGTCCTTCGGGCTCTCAATTCTCAATACTCAATACTCAATTTTCAATATAAATATGAATATTCAATATTCAGTGTTCAGTGTTCAGTGTTCAGTACTTTTGTATTCTATATAAAGTGAAAAAAACGCTCTTCCAAGAATAACAAGAATCAAGAATTGGCAATTCATGTATCTTGTAACTTCTGACGCTGAAATGTACTTAGTATTTGTTTGGATGCATGAATATTACGAATGTCGAGCAGAAAGTGGGGTGTTGAGTAACAATTTTATATGAAAACTGCCTGTACAATTTACAATGAACGAGATGCAATAAGCAACGAAAAAAGTATAGATGCGTACAAATAAATATTATATAATCAAAAAAGCTAATATAAAACTATGAAAAAAAATGCATCGGGAATTGAAAAAATAAAAATAAAACTATACTAATAATTAATAATAATAAGTTATAAATACAACAAAAGATTCCTTTAGAATTTCTTATCGTCTTGAGTCTTGAGTTGAGGCAGAGTGACAAAGAACAGAGAAATGTACACATTTTTTTCGAGGAGTATCAAGTATGAAAATATTGAAAATATTGAAAATATACTTGCGTCTCACTCATGACTGATGAGTAAAAAACACAGGAAACACTACATTTGTAATCTATAGTTTCATCCAAAAGAAAGATGATTTTAATTAGACCGCCATTATAAATAAATAAATAAATATAATAAAGGTGCTTTACACTCATCTATTTAATTTATGCATGCATAAATTATGAACATATGATAAAGTTTTATACTTTTTGATGCCTTACTTGGTTTGGTTTGGTTTGGTGATTAGATTACTAATAATTATTATGACGGAGTATTATCTGTATTTTATCTCTCATCTTCCTTACATCTAGAATCCAGAATCCAGCATCTGGAATCTAGATATTAATTTCTAGTTCTTTCATCTCTCTATCAAACGAGAAGTTTGATAGAAGAGTTGACAAGAGGATGTACAATGTACAATGTACAAGGTACCTGAGAGGAAAAGTGTCATATAAATCCAATTAACATGCCAAATGTTCAAAACTTTTGGAGTTTTTGTGTGGGACAACGATAATTAAGGTCAGGGTAAAACCAACCAAAAACCAGAAAACACAAAGTTAGAAAGTTAGAACATGTGCAAAAAGTAATAAGTGTAGATAATAGATAATAGATAGATGGTGGATAAGCACACTCTCTCTTTACATACAACCTAAAAACTACAACGTAGAAAGTACACACATATGTATAAACAAATGCAAAGGTGGAGAGTGGAGAGGAAAGAGACAGAGAGAGCTTGTTTTCAAACTTCAAAGGAAGAGGAATTACCAATTATGCGGTAGCTAAGGCATGACATTTTCATTTCCTCTTCTTTTACAATTTACCATTTACAGCACACAGCACACACACCAAATGAGAGCTGTGTAGTTGGTAGTAGGTAATCAGTAATAGGTAAAAGGTGATGAGGAATGAGGTCTGAGGATGAAACGCAGATTCTTTCAAAGTGCTAGCAAAAGACAGAAAAGATACTGACAAGGGAGAAATTGACACTTTTGGAAATGCGTCAAACAAATCAAGCTCCTTCGATTAACGAATCACACACATTTTACACTAAAACACACACACAGGTCAAAACAGAGCAGAGGGAGAAAGTTCTCTAAGGAATGTTTCTCCAGGGTGAATACTCAATACTCACTACTGTATACGCAGTACTCATTAGAAATACAACTGAATATCCAATCGCGTTTCTGTGATCTGTGACCTGTGACGTTTATCAAGTATCAAATCTCAACTTGATCACTTGAAGACTAATTTTTCAAAAGAGAAATGACGTATTAGATTTACTATTTACTATTTACGTAATGACAAACTTTTATGCTCAAAGCTCAAAGGATCATCCTCCGCATATTATTATATTATACATCCTAAATCCTAATTATCCAATATATGTTGTGCATCAGGTACAATTCATATGGAAATTCTCTCAAGTAATACTCGTATTTCGTATCTTGGATAATAGGACAAATGACAAAAGTCAATCTCATTATTCGCATTACCACAAGTTCCAGTTCCAAATTCATCTCATTATTATGTATAATGTATGGTTGAGAGTTGAGAGTTGAGATAATAATTTTCTACATCTATTATCCATATTTCATATTCCATGTCTATTGAACCCCCGCTGAAATTCGAAACTCGCCCACTAGAAACTACATAGTGTACAGTTTACAGTGTACAGACTAGACAATGGACAACACATAATTCCCATTTAATATTTTTAAAAGTCACAGACTTTGGAATTTGGAATTCTGTTGAATGACTTTTACATTAGTCCTTAGAGTACATATAACATAGAGAGAGGATCGAACAGAATTAACCGATCCTGGGAGTTCACAAATGAAAATAGAAGAAAGATTGATATGGTGCAAAAGGCCTGTAGCAACACTTTTCGATTTTTTTTACAATGAAAAATTTTTGAAATAAAATAAAAAGCGAGTGTTACTGAGGGCCTTTTGCACCACATCAACTTTTCATGTGTATTTTTCTGTGGACCGTCAGGATTTGTTGATTTCTCGA
>JABASP010003373.1:0-14262 GCA_019776565.1 Sminthurinus signatus
AATAAAAAAATGGTTTAAGAGTAAAATTTAAAAGTTGAGTTTAAGATGATGATTTTGAGCTTGAGCAACTTAGTTGTCGATTGTCAGTTTTCCTAAATGAATAAAAGACTGGTCTGTGGTTGAGTTGGGTTACTAATTCCTAATGTTTGTTTGCTATGAGCTTTGGGTGCTTTACAACGGCACCTGATCTATCTAGTACTCATCAAAAATCAGGAGGCAATTAAATTCAAATCATGTCCTTAAACATCACAGCTCATGCTAACGACGTGGCATCAATTTATCAACTATCAATTATTGTTCATCTAAAAAACAAACAAGCTCCTTCGTGATTTCAACAACAACAACAATTATTATAATTAATATTATATATTAGAAAAATGTGTACACCTACGGATGTTTTTGACGCATTTTTAAAACTCAATATTTTAGATGACATGCAAACGCCATTCAAAAGATAAATGTTTTTAGAATGATTCAAACTATGAAAATGCAGTAATCAATAATCAACCTTTATAAAATTGGTGTGTACTATGATACAAAATCTAAATGCAACTAGGATTTGAAAAAGCAGGAATGAATTTTAATGCTAATCAGTTTTCACAAAAAATACTTCATAGAGCTCAAGCTCACCGAGTCGGTGACTTTTTATTCATTTAATACAAATTACATACTACAGAACAATCATAAAAATGCTTCATTCAAAGTTCAGTTTTGTCTTTTTTAGTATTTTAAAATCTGGGCAGCAGAAGGCTTTACTGCCAAATACACACAGACTACCAAATCCCTTTCCACCTTGGTTTGGCATGGAAGCACGCGAGACCTCCGTCTCACCTTCTTCACATCCACCTTCACAAATCGGGCCTGTACCTCTCCAAACACAGGCTAAAATCAAAGAAAATGCACAAAACTCCTTTTTAGGATGCGAAGCAGACTATTGTAATCCTCGTGTCTGCCCGTCTAAATTTTAGCCACAAAGATTAGAACTTTTCTTCTTTTTTTTACCTGCTCCTGGAGTTCCACCGCCCATTCCGACTAGGGAAGAAATAGAAATAGAAAAAAAGTTAAAAACTTGGTTTGAGATTAGCTTTCCTATATCTACATCCAGGTTTAGATTCTAGATTTAGCATACAGTAGCACATGTAGAATACAACAATATAATTTTTGTCTTCCTTACTGAATCTGGCGTTGACCAAGAGTGAGAAGAGGAAGAAAAGTAAAAGGAAGGAAAAAATCTGTTTCTGGAGCATTTTCTACTTTCTGTTTTGCTGTGTTTACTTGGGTTAAAAATTTATAATTATGTGACTTGTAAATTATGGCCAAATTATTGGTAACGGAAGACTTTGGCCGTATAAAATGTGCTTGTTGGTTTTATATTTTATATATATGGAATGCTGTACTGATTCCTTAAATCTTGTTTATATAATAAGATGAAACAGAACACAACCGAAGGTTGTCTAATTAATTACTAATTAGGATAACGACTTGTTGTTTTTAATTCATTTTGCTCCAAAGTTATCTTGTTTACTGTACTGTATGTTTTCGTCTTAAATGAGATCATTTCCAGTAGTCATTAGTCCTCAAAACAAAAAGACACAAAAACAAAATCACAAAAGTTGTATCGCACACTTTTTACACTAACAATGATTCCGCTAGTTTAAAGATATTAGATATTACATGTGCGTTGTCAAACCTCTTAATTCATAATTCATAATATAATTAATATGGTTGCATAATTTTGTGTAATTGAGTCTGTCATGATCTAATTGTTATGATCTGAATTTTTGAGATGAATATGTTTAATATCTAGACAATTGTTGTATTATCCCCAACCAATTTTCTAAATAATTTCACATCTCAACCAATTTTCAAAAGACATGCGATATGCGGGCAAATTGTTTAATGTTGCTCTTGAACTTATATGTTATGGTCTGAGTTCTGGAAAAGGTCTATTCTAGATTCTGAATTGGGGATGGTTTCCATTGTTGTGACAAGAGCTAGGCAATTATCAATTATGGTACTTGAAAATTCTTAAAAACATTCTACGTTTTGTTGTACAACTGCTGTTGTACAATTACTGAATTTATAATGAGCCAATTGGAACAGCAAGGTACGAACAAATAAGAGTACGAGTCCGGAAATGGTGGAATGCATAATACATCTTGTATCACCTATACAACTTGTTTGTACGTTTGTACTTTTGTATTGTACCGGAGGAGTGAAAGTGGAATTCCTTCAATAAATATTTGAATAGACAGGGAGACACGAAGAGAGAAAGAGAGAAAGAGAGAAAGAGAGAAAGAGAGAGATGAATGGAAGAAATGTTTTTCTTTTTCTCCACATACCATTTCCATGGTCATTCCAAACACCAAAATTCTTCTCCAGTCTCCATTTTCTTTTTTCTTTCTTCTTTCCTTCCTCGTCTTATTCTTCAGTCTGCATGAGTAATGAATAATACAGAGGGGGACACGGAACATTGAACTTATCCAAAACATGGACAATGGACAATGGACACTGTTCAATTGAATTGAATTTAACGGAATATGTATTTTCCTCCAAGCTTTATACAAAAAGTTCACAATACACGCTACAAAACTCGGTAGAAAAGAACAAGTTGGAATCTCTTGGAGTTTCAAAAATAACGGTGTCTCTAGTCTCTAGTCTCTACCTGGATGGACTGAATGAGGTGAATGAAATTGGAAATGGAACTGAAACTCAAATTGTCCAGTGTTCAAACTCCAAAGAACACAATACAATTCCGATTTCTGAGGTAGACTAAACTCTAAACTCTAAACTGTACACTGTACAATGTACAATAGCCTATAAAAGATGGGGGAAACACCCGCGTAAGCAAAGGGTGAAGAAAGAGGTAAAGAAAACGAGGTTGATAAATAACTAAAAACGAAATGTGTGAGATCAGCCCAGTCCTACCGTTTCATTCCACACACATAAATCTTGCGTTGAGTTGAGTTGAGTCGAGTTGAGCTGAGCTGAGTTTCAACTGTACACCATACATAATACATTGTGCACTGTACATATCTTTGTGTAATGTGAACAAACGATACAACAGATTTTTCTTTCCTTTTTATTCTTTCGCCATTTATATTTATTACTTTCCCCCTTTTTTTTCTTTTTTCATGCCTTGTCCTTTTTTCACTTTAGTCTTGAGACTTGAGGCTTGAAGTTTCAGGAGTAGGCCAATGGAGAAGGATTTTAAGACCCATGTTCATCCATCTTAAATCTCACATCTAGAATCTTGAATCTAGACTCAGTATTCAATCGAATCAATTCCGCGTCTCCCTTTTCTCCTTTTCAGCACTTGGACTATAAATGACTTTGTACTTTGTACATCGTACAGTGTATATTGTACATGTGAATGAATAAAGAGAGCGTAGTCAATTATTATGTATTTTTTCATTTGCTTTTATGACGGTGATTGCCCTTTTCTGGTGTACATTTTTGCTTTTTTTATTACTCTTGTTGGTTGGTTGATTGTTTTGATTCCCTGTTTTTCTTTTTCTTGTTCTTGTTCTTTTTCGTTTTCAGGGTTTAGATAAACAAGTAACTAGTAAATAGTAACTAAATAACCCCAAAAAGTAAGTAAAAGCCTACCACAGTTCCTTAGATTATGATGAAGAAACTCGTTGTTGATTGTCATTCTAAGGTTTTGATTGAGCCTTGAGCTTTGAGCTTTGAGCCTTGAACTTGATAGGGCAAGACATGAGACGTTTGTTTTCTTTGTCAATCTCACATCATAGTTAAAAATGTCGTTCTGGTTGTCGTGGAACAATAATAATAATTATTGGGAATTATTGGGAGCTTTATACTTTTTTTCTCCATAAAAACGGGGGTTCGGGTTGTGGATTGGAAACTGGAACTGGGACTGTATTAGAATGAACGGATAAAGGATTTTGTTGCTCCCATAAAAAATATCAATAAGAAATAAGTATAAATGGTGTTACTTTTTTACTGTTTCCGTTCGACTCATATCCATACCAAATACATGTTACGGAATACATGAAATGTGTAAGTAAAGGGAGAGATAGGAAAGGGAAATACGAAATACGTATAACGTATAACAAAGAGACTCCTCATTGACTAATGGTCATAGGATCGTAATCGTGTTTTTTTTTGTATTAGCTATAGATTCTATATTCTACATCATTGTCGTAAAAAAGAGTACATTGTACACTGTACAGTATACAGTGTGCGGATGTTGTAACTGGTAACTGGTTAGTATTTACTGGTTGCTGGCCCAATTCCTTTTCCCTCGGAGAGTCTCTTTGTATTTTTTCTTAGGTTCTTTTCTTCCTATTTAACAATAAGTTGGTTTGGTTTGGCTTGGCTTGGTTCTTTGGGGTTTGTATTTTGTACATAGAGTAGTATGTTTTATTGTGAGTCCGCATTCTGCATTCTGCATTCTAGATGTTGGATGTTGGTTGGACCCTTTAGTAAAGAGTTGGAGAGGTTTGGAGATTGGAGGTTGGATGTTGGACGTTGGAATGAGAAATTTGTCCATGTCTTTAGCACTCTTAACTTGTTTGTTCCGTCCTGAGAAATAATTTATTAACCTCGATGGACAGCCCTCCTAATAGAAAAAAAAGAATGGCCTTGGCTTGGCTTGGCTTCAGTACTATAGCTTGTGGGCTGTAGGCTGTAGGTTTGTTGGCTTGGCTTGGCTTGGCTTTACTTCCTTGGTCCACGTACATTGTGCATTGTGCATGGCTCTGGTCACAGAATGGCCGGTCTGAGTCTACTTTCTACTTTCTCCTGTCTTATTGAAACCCATAACAAAAAAGCATGCACCCATCTGTATACAATGTACAATGGAAAAAGTATATATCTTCTACATAGTTGATATGATTCATTGCTTTCTCCATTGATTTGCTCTAAATGCTACTCGTACTTTCTCCCTGGAAAAGAGAAAGAGTTGAACTTTCTCTTTCTCCTTGCACTTTGTCTGTTTTATCTAAACGGTAAATACTTTCTCCATACTCCATATCCCATCCTTTAGCAAATGTACATATGTATATTTACTGTCACCTATTCTATTCTTGGTCATAAATTAAAAGCTTCTTGCAACAAAAAATGTAGGTGAAATTTTAATTGATTTCACACCATACCACATCACACAGTAGTACTTTAGCATTTACAGATGGAAAAATCTTGATATGAAAAATCCCCATCACCCAGTAATTGATCCGTACATCAAGTGTCACAGACAAACCATGAGAGTGTAAAATTGAAAAACGGTTCTCTTTTTATCCAAACGATAGATTTATCTGTCTATCCTATTTTCACACTCTCTTTCTCTCTTTAGCTACAGGCTACAAACTTTAGGCAGTTGGTATTGGCATTGACATTGGCATTTTGGCATACATATGTACCTATCTTGAGTTCCACGACTAGACGGTTTTCTTGATTCTTGATCCTACAGATTCTAGATTCTAGATTCTAGCTTCTGGATTCTGGATTCTGGAAAGTAGATCTGACGGTCAAAGAAGTAAGAGAAAAGTAAAAGTCAGCCTCAGCATCCGCTGTTGACTGGTGATTGAAGAGAGTGAAAGAGAAAAGAAGTCAATTACCGAGTCTTAATCGAGTTCAAAATGTCTTTCTCTCTTTTCCTTGATATCCGAGCTGAAGATAGAGAGTTGGAGAGATCACATCATGGAGAATAGAGGAAATAAGGAATTGTGGAGATTGCCCAAGTACTAAGTACCTTGTTGTTGTACATTGTACATAGGCCGAAACACCCTTTCATTTCCTCTACTGTATTTCCTTTCTTTTTCATTTTACCTCCACTTCATCTTCTCTATTCTCCATCTTCAAGTCCATAGTCTCAAGTCAACCACAAACGACTGAACAACACACATGGATTTCTAGCATACGTTTGTGCGAGAAGGAGACTGCTCACAAATTCCTGTGGATTTAACCATCAAACATATTTTTCCACCGTTGATTTTTTTATCTATTTCTTTTTTCTGTTTTTTTGGCTAAAGCTAATGTCAAAGTCAGAAAAAGAAAAAGAACAAGAACAAGAGTCAGAGCCAAAGTTAAAGCCAATGCCGATGCCGATGCCAATACCAATTTTACTGAAATGAAAAGAAAGGAAACAAAGAAACAAGTGGGGGGAAAAGGGAAAAAAGGAATAAATGGGAAATACATAAAAAGTCTTTTATACTTTTTTCTTTGTACTATATTTTTGTATTTTTTCCACCCACACATCTGCCAAACAAAGCCAAGGCAAACGGAAGAAAAATTACAAGAATACAAAGATACAAAGGTGCAGAAGTTCAGAGGTCGACGCAGTAATAGTAGTAAAATATTGAAGAATGTGGAGAAAGCAGAAAGACATTTTGCACAATGCAGTAACACTGTAACAATAAATAAGGAAAAGATGGAATTTCCTAGAAACTTGGGATGGAGAAAACTTGCGGTTTTCCACGTTCCAAATGTGCACCTACGCTACAAGGTATACGCAAAAAACTCTCCAGACTTTATACTCTGGACTTTTAGAGAACGCGGAAATACTTAAAACTTGTACGAGTAATAAGAAGAATACAAAGAAATACAAAGAAATGAAATAAAATCCAAAATTCAAAGGTTAAAATAAATTATTCAAGTCAAAAAAAAAGATTTGAACTCACTAAATAAAACCCTAAAGCAAATTCAAATTAATTGCGGATTACATTCAATATTCACGGAAAAACTGGTGTAACGTCGGATAGAAATTTGAGATAGATTTCAACGGTCATCTTTTGTCACATGTACTTTCTTTTATTGTTGGTTCCCGTTCTAGATTTTACTTAGGTTAGGTTTTTTAATATCCTCTTTTAACATATTTGATATAATACTACAATATTCTCCAGCTCCAGCTCAGTTTTTATATTCAGAGCATCAAAACGTTTCAATCTTGTTACTCCAGCTACAAGTCAAGTTCAGCATTCAGCATTCAAAAGGTAGATATTCTGTGGCACATGGACCAAGGAACGTGCAAATAAAATTAGAAGGGCAATAAAAATTTCCCATGTGTAAGCAGTAAACAGCTCAGAATCAGAACCAGAATCGGGATGAAATGCACAGGTTTCATGTAGATTGTAGATCTGAGATTGTACCTCTACATTCTACATTCTGCATGAACTAGAAAAAAATGCCTAGCATCTAGAATCTAGACATCTTTTTATGTCCAACTCTTTTTTTTCTACTTTACGACGTTGCGAATGAGAATGCGGATAAAAAAATGTTTCGTATGTATATTGTATATGTACACTATACCGTTTGCAGTTATATCACTGGTAGTGAAAGGAGGAGGAGAATTTTGGAGAGAAATGCGTGACTTTTTTTGACGGCTTCAAATAAACTCGACATTCATATGTCCATTTTAGCATGTTGACATTTGGATTTGAATTTGGATCCGGATTTGTATTTGTATTTGTATTTGGACTAGTTTTCTATTTGTATTCACTGGTTGTGTGTCATTTATATATATATATTATGTATATTTGATATTTGTGCATGACATGATGACAACAACAAGACAACAACCAGGACCACAGTACAGTCGAGTAACATTAGACATTATACATGAGTAGGAAAATCCACAAACGGAGAACGGACGCGGATGGGTTTTTGTTATGCAGCCTGTCCGTTCTCCTCCATTCCCAAGAGTCCACTCGGCGTTTGGCCGTCAATCCATATCCATATAAATTTATATATACTTGTCTTTGCATGTCATCCCTTGTCTATTTATGCTTTGTTTGACTTGGTTTGGTTTGGTTTTGGACTTGCACAAACACTCTGTACAAATAGAAATGTTGGATTTTGGGTCACTTGGAGAGCTGGATTCTACATACATAGATTCTGGATTGAATTAAATGAAATTGAATGAAATTGAATTTGTGTCATAAAGGACAAGTGATCTTGACGTGATTCGACTTGACTGTCTCAGGAATTTAATTAGTATTATTTTTCAATGGAATGTGACTGAAATAAAATGTATCTTGTTGTTATACATACTAAAACTGTACACTGTACATTGTACATTGTACTTTTTACTTTGTACTTTGTACTTTGTAGTTTGTACACAATACACAAAACATTGTAGATTGTGTTATATTTAATTTTCATCATGATGGAACGCCGGAACTTCCATTGGAATTTTTATGACATTTTGGATATTGGGTACTATGTACTATTTTGTGTTCTATTTACTAAAGTATGTACCAATAATAATAATAATAATAATAACTAACCACTACGTTTAATTTTTTACATGTACCATGCACAAAGCATTTTTTTATGCATTGATCTCAAAAAACCATGTTTTATTTCCCGAGGGATGAAATAACTAAACACTTTGGTGTGGATTTCTTCTGTTTCATCTTTACTTTTTATTTTTTCTTATTGTAGTAAGTTGTAAATATGACTTTCCCTTGTGATAGTTGTAATTTTTCCATCCTTTTGTTCTTTCTCATGATTCTCCAAGCTGCGGTTTATGAACATATATGTTTTGTTCTTAAGACTTAAATGTACACATAATATTATACCTTTGCAATTCCATTAATTAGCTGGAAAAAAGGGGGAAAGTAAAAAGAGAATTGTTTTGTTCCTATAATATTTCTGGTTCTGGTGAATTAAATATTACTTCCTCCTAAAACTGCGTTCAAATTTCCAGCTCAGGAAAAGCAAACGGAATACAGAATCATTCTATTGTATATTCTGCATTCTACAAGATCTGAAAGAATGAATGATACATAACAAATACCTTTTCTGCTGGTACTGACAACAACAGACAAAAGAGAGTAGCAGCTATTGTCAACTCGTCTCATTTACAATGAGTCCTCGTTCTCCTTCTTAGTTGATCGTTAATCGGGGATTGGAAATAGAAGACGGCTTGTTTTCATTTTCATTCCCAATTCTCAGTTCTCAGTACAGATGATGTGAAGCTTGACGACTGTATGTTTGATAACATGATGTGTAATGTGTATTGCATTGTGTATTGTGTATTATTATTCATTACACATTGTTTCTATAGTTTATACTCCATACTGCTGTTGCTGTAGTTCTTTTGTTCAAAAAAATGAAGCTTCAAACGACATGAGAAACCCTAATCGAGATTTTTTGTCGGAAAAACACTGTTGACTATTGACTGTTGTTTGTTTCTAGTTTCTAGTTTCGAGTTTTGAGGATGAGGATGAGGATGAGGTAACAGCTCATCCTCAACTCGTCCTCGTCATTATCTCATCTCATCCATCTTTTGTTTACACTATGAGACACAAAGTACACTAATATTTCCCTGTGCCTTCCCGTTTTCCCGTTTTAATGAAGTCCCGGAAAAGAAGGGGAGAAAAGAGAGTGAGTTTATTGTAAACATTTGTGATTTGGGGGAAAAGCAGAAAACGTGTCTTGTTGTTGTGCACAAATGTACAAATGTGTAAACTATAGTTACCATACAGTATACAGTTTTAAGAGGACAATGGATCATTGAATGGGGATGGGGAAAAGTTTATCACAGTCTATTATCTATTCACATGAGGATTCTTTCCACCAGTTTCCACGAAGAAAGCTCTACTAAAGACTAAAGATAAACAAACAGAGGGAAACGCGGAGGAGTAATAATCAGTAGTAATCAGACTGGAAAAAACCCTCTTTTTTAGAGATTCTACATTCTACACTAACAAAAATGCTATGGAACACAAAGAAGCTTGGATAAAAGTTACAAAAAAATACAATATTGAGTGATGAACGCCAAGAGTCTTGAGTCTTGAGTAATGAGTAGTTTTAATCAGTAAAAGGGAAATCTTCCAGAAAATCCCAGTTGAAATGAATACTGAATACTGAATCTATAAACACTGTAAATTGTACATAACAATGTGTGTAAATTAGAGTGTAGGTTTTGTAGGTTTTGATGTAGATTCCTTGAATTTGGAATTTGGAACTCCAAGAACTGCCATAGAAAAGGGTTTTCTTTAGCTATTATAATTACACTATTTCATGTACATTTTGTCTATCTTATATATTATACATTATTTTGAGACAGAATGTACGGAATTGAGAAAAATTCACATCATTAGAATTTACTATGTACGAGTTGGGAAATTTTGCACTGGTTTTCTTGTTGTTGATATTACTCTTATTTTACTTTTACTAGTCCCATTTGCCCACTACCCATTATCCATTATCCACTCTTACATACACATGAATATGAGCTTCAAGGTAATTTTTACTTTTACGATTTTCAGCCAAATAAGTATATTTTGCATAATGTGGATTTTTCTTATGAGTTACTCTTTCATTTCGTTCCGTTTGGAGACTCTAGATTCTAGATTCTAGATTCTAGATTCTAGACTCTAGACTCTGACTCGAGACCCGTCTAATCCTGAATGATGAGTTTTTTTGCAAAATATGTAGAGAGTAGAGAGTGGAGAGAAATGAAAGGAGAGAGAGTAAGAAAAAAAAGAAATGTCGTGTCAGCTGATTCACAGTGTTTTAAGGTTTAGGGTTTCCGTTCATTGGGGTGCACATGACATAATCATTTCCGCTACAGCTGAAATCCGGAATCAGGAGTTCCAGCTCACACACACCGTGCTTCATGCCCAACTTGTACTGTACACCGTACACTGTACACTGTACATAATAAAAGGAATAGGAATAGAGTACAGGCATAACGTAGCCCTTCTCAATGCTCCCTGTTCCCTGCTCATGCTGGGGTACTCAACCTAAGAATGATTAATGATCATTAGACTTTGTATACGTGCATTTAAGAACTCTCTCTTTCTCTCTCTCTCTCTCTCTCTCTCTCTCACTGTACTCTACTCTCCTCACTCCAAAATATCACACTTTGATCAACAAACAACACAAAATATACAAAATTGTAGTGCGGAGAAAGTAAAACTTAGAGTGAAGAGTGTAGAGTGTAGAGCGTCAAGAGTTTGTGGCGTCGAGAACTTTACCACTACACATATCTACATAAGGAAAATGAGGCAAAATAAGAGAAAGCACAGAGTAAAAACCAAAATACAGATATTACATTGTACATTGTACTTTGAACAATATTCCATGTACACTTATACTTTTTACAAATTATCCACAAACCCCAATCCACAACTCAGAATTCACCAGAGCAAAGTCAAGAGTCAAGAGTAGGAAGCATAACTTTGTTTATTATACATTATGGTTGATGGTGAAACGTGTACCTTGTACCTGGTTTAGGTGAAATATCTTGGTAGTGCGTGCATTAATTTTGGCCTCATTAAAACTCAAAGTTATTTTTCTGCATGTCAGCACTCAACCCTCAACACTCAACTCTTGAAATTTGAAATAAAACCCACACAGAGAAATTGTAAAACATTTGTTTTAATTTGTGAATTTTTCATGTAGATAATTCAACGTGCAAAAAAACACCTACGCATAATTTTCATAACTTTGAAGTTTCAACAATTTACTAGCGCGTGTGTGTTTATTTTTTAGTGGTTATGAAAACAAATGAGAGAACATTAGCAAACCTGTATTTAAAAATTATTAGTGAGTATTAAGTGTGTTTGAACAGGCTTTAGAATTTGAAATTTGACTACGTCTACAAAAAACAGCAAGAGATACAAAAATGCAATACATCATGTATCATATTAAGTTGGCTGGATAATGGGGATGAAATATCTAAGATTGAAAATTGAAAAATCAAAGTATCTCAGGAGCGTAGGCGTAGAGGTTTTTAATATAATATAATGAAGGTTGATGATGATGATGATGATGTTCAATGTTCAGTATTCATGTTGATGACGTAGATGACGACATATGTATCAGATCATGTCCTTTGTCCTTTGTATTCTGTATTCTGTATCATGTATCCTGTGCCATCACCGTCACCAAGTTTTAATAAAGAGCTCCTTGTCAGTTCATTCATCATTTTTAATCCAAAGTAGAATTTATAGATTGTCCATTTTGTTCATGATGCATCGTCAACAGTTTTCCTTCTAGTTTTTTCCCTTGCAGATTCTAGATTCTTTTGTACTTGTGCATTTTACTGAAGGACAAAGCACATACAAGCATATGTAAGTAGTTGTGTAGCTCTTTCTTGTTTACTTTCCCCCTTTTTGCACTGGTATTGTAAATAAATCCCCTGTTTCAATTACTGGATTTTTCCACCCAATCCTAAATTACGATGTGTACATTTGAGATTTTGAGATTTGAGCTTAAACATTGTACTAAAAATCAAATTCATACAAATACATAGGTATAATATATTAATATATATTGAATATTTTGAGGTAGAATCCATCATTTCTTTTCCCCTTTTGAAAACTCCTTGAATACTAATAATAATAATAATATAAACATTTTGAGTTTTGAGCTTTATTGCAGATTTTTGTGGTTGTACAAAGTACAATTCATGTTATATTATTATTATGGATTTTTCTCATTGCTCATTATTTACAACATGGGACATGGGATTTGGAACCACGAAAACACAAAGCCGGAACAAGGACGATAATAGACGTAGCTGGAAAATACGAACATGAATATGAATAATGAATAATGAAGGAATGACGTGAGGGGAAATGATAGAGAACGTAAAACCACACAGACCACAGACATAGATTTGCTTGTCTCTTGGTAGCAATTTTAAAGCTTTGTCTTCGTCACTGGCACTTTTCATTTTGACTGTCGCTCCTAGATAGACATAGAAAATGGATATAACATGTATTATGTATTATCATTTATAATAGTGATATGTATGAATGTGCAAAAAAGTCCTGTCGCACATAAATATAAATATAAATTCAAAATCAAATTTGACGTTGAGCATTTTTCTTTCCACGAGCAACTACATATGTACAGTGTACATGAGGAAATGGCAGGAGCTATATAATAATAATATAATATAATAACTTATAGTGTAATAATATGAGAAAACGTTATGAGTTATGAATATATAGAATATTAGTGGAGGAGTGTGTTCCTTGTTTTTTCTCTAGTCCATCCATACTTTGGTTTTTTTGCCCATCTAAGAAAAATGACTTATGTGGCCATCTCATGATTTATGGTTAATATTTTAAGACTGATCATACGACATGCGACACATTATAGCATATACATGTACAATGTACACTGTACACTGTACAAATTTTGTACTCTGTATTTTTTGAGTATATGCGGAAACACATTGGATCTCAGATTCTAAATTTGAAATGTTACTACATGTACAATGTACAATGTCCATGTTTTATGAGAGGAGAAAGAATCTCCTTTTCTCCATCTTTTTGGACACTTTTTCTCGTTCTCATCTTTCCCTTTTATTTGTATTTTTTTTTGGCTTTTGGCTTTGAGCTTTTGGATATATTTTTCTTATCTACTGAATGCTGAATACTGAATACTGAATATATATAATTTGTCTCACTCAAAACTCAAAACTTTAACTTTCAACTTGAAATTTACCATTTACCATTTACCCAAAATTCAGAAGCTAGAATCCAAGTCGTAAAAAATTTTATGATTGGAAATTGAAAAAAAAAGTACTTTAATCTCAATTCTCGATGGACAAGGAAGATGTTTTTTAGCTTTTCACACATCAGACATACTGCTAGTTCTTTTGGCATCATTTTTGGTTTTGGTTTTTTTTGGCAATATGGTGCCAAATATACTAGATTGTAGATGACTTTCCGCTGTATTGAATATTGTGTGTAGCGTGTAGTGTGTAGTGTATCTAAAGTACAAAGACAAAGACAGAGGGAAACATGAAATATTGAGATTCCATGGGATGTCAGCCAGTCGGTTTTGTGGACAAGGGAGAATGGACAGTGGTTTTGTCTCTTGTTTCCTTTCCCTGTACTGAAATAAATAAATGTGTGGACACATTCATCATTCATACACATGTGTGTCTACAGTCTACAGTGTAATGTGTATAAATGAGAGTGAAGACTCTTGTTTCCTATCTACAGATATTTTCTCTAGTTTTTTCCCCGTCACTTCGTGGACGGTCTCCAGGGTGATCCAAACATGTAGTAAACAATGTTTCTTTCTCTTTTTCTTTTTCATTTATTTATTTTGTAAGGAGTACATTTACGAATAGACTGTACACTATCATATCATATACTTCTCTAAAGCAGCAATTCTGTGTGTGTGTCCGTTCGCAAAGTGGTCGAAGGAAAGGTCGGAGGTTAAAAGTAACTGTACCGTTAGACAGAGCATGTCCCCTTTCCCTATAAATGGACACATGACCCGGGTCATCCGATGACCTTTAAGGGTATATCCCGGGTCAGGTCATGT
>JABASP010003374.1:0-14261 GCA_019776565.1 Sminthurinus signatus
AATCAAGTGTTCGGTGGAAATACTTGGGATTGTCTTCGTATCTCTTTTATTATTTAGTAGTGTCAAAATACTGAGCAAGACAGAATTTTTACTGTGTAAGAATAATGAAAATTCTTTTCACTCAAAAAGAAAGTTTAAGAACAGGAGAAAGCTACTACTTCATTAGTTGTAATCACAAAGTAGATCTAGAAGGAATATAAAGGCCAATTTCAGTGGCATTTTTACATTGTTACAATTAGCGCGTAGACTTTTCAGAAATGACCTTGTGTTTACTCGTTGACGTTTTACTGTTCTGCATATTAAATGAAGGAAAGTAAGAAAATTAGATGACAGTGCTAGCCAAATAAATGTACAGGGCACATCTATTGGAGCTCAAAGTCTTACAAAAGGGAACCAAGATATTTTATGAGTCTTTTATGAAAACCAGCTCCAAAGTTCAAGTTTTGAGTTTTGAGTAGAGTAATAAGTTAAAAATAAGGATGAAGTATGCTGCTTGTTTTTTAATGTAAAATGTGAAATTGGGAGAAAGAGGAAGATGAAAGAGAAAAATTCCTTTTGTAGTTATGCTTTGGTGAAGCTCTTTGACCCTTTATTCTTTATCATCACATTCATTCACATTTGTTGTCATACATCCATACCTATAAAAAGAAAAGCTCTTGCCTGTCTTTGTACGTATACATTATACATACAAAGAAAAGAAAAGTCACTTTCTACTTTCTAGTTGTGGTAATTTACGGGGAAACAAAAATTGTTTGTAGAAATAAATATGTACAAAGGAATGTCTTCCACTTGTTTTGCTTTCCTCTTCTGTCCTCTCTTGTGTATTTTGTATTTAAACTAGAACAATGAGAGAAAAAACACACATATTTCAAAGCATATCCCGCAATACCTCAAAACAGGTCGTTTTAAATTGTTAATGGGAAATTGGAAATGTGGGAATTGAAAAAAAAGTACAAGTCTTTTAACTTTTAACTACTTTAGAAAAGAGACAGAGGCCAATGACAAAAATCAAGAATCAAAGAGTTGTGTGGTCTACCTTTGATCAATCATTTGGAGAAGAAGAAGAAGAAGAAAAAAAAAAGAGAAAAAGAAAAGGAGGATTTTACTGATCTCTCTTCCTTTTCCTTATAGACACTCTAATGGCTAATGGTTTACATTCCTCAATGGTTTTTTACTTTTTTTTACTTTCTAAAAAACTATTTACGAAATGACTTGACATGGAATTTTTGAATGTAGATAGATTTACACAACTTTCTCCATTTATCTACTTTCTCCATCCTCTATTCTCCATCTCTTCACAATGAACGCAAAACTAGAAGACGTATGTACCTGTTTTAAAAAAGTGTATACCGCGTATCGCGTACAGTTGTAGAGTAAAGTGCAAAATGACATTTTTCTACATAAATTTGACCTCGAACTCAACCTCAAGTTCTTGAACGGGAAACTTGAGCTAGTTTCTAGTTTCTAGTTTTAGCCTCAACTTGATATGAGTACAGTAAACTCGTACTCGCACCCGTGCAATTTTCCAGTTCCGTATTCCGTATTTTCTTGCTCAAACGAAGGTTTCCTTTCTGCCGTTAGACTTTAGACTTTACACTCTGTGAGAAATTTAGATGTGGCCGAGCTGATATAGAAGTTGAAAACAGGAGTCATTTATGGTTTTCTCCTAATGTTCGGCAAGGTTAAATGACCACTAAAACGTAAATAACTGTTCAATGTTCTCTGTTCTCCCCAAAACCTCATTCACTCAACTCTCAACCCGAGCTGCATTTCAACATTTCACGATTCACTTTAGTTGAGCCGTCATCATTATTGCCGGTCGTATTCGTATTCATGTTCGTGTTCGTATATTCGTATTCAAAGTTGAATGTTGACCCAGTAGTTCCACTCCATTCATTTACTTACATTTAAATTACATGCCTTTGAACTACACTTCCTCACTCCTACATAATAAATGTATGCACAATGCACATGAGTGTGTACGAGTACATTCACATGAATCCATGCGTTTGGAGTTTGGAGTTTGGAGTGGGTTTGATTCTGATAAACTTTAGAATGTGAACCTTCTCCTCATCTCTCTCTAGTATTCCACTTTATTACCCATTTAATGAAGTATTCTTTTGATCTCATCAACCAGAACATGAGAAAAAGCATCAACACACACATGCACATTTCTCTTCACAGTGTACACTTTAACAGTGTAAAAACAAGGAGGAAGAGAATAATAATAAGCTAAACGCTTCTACAGCTCACAAATAAACTTTCACTTCCTCCATCTTAAAATTTTTATGAGCATAAAGTATAACCTCATTCATTCATTCTTATTCCTCAGACATCTGGGATCAACATGCTTTTCATTTCATTATAAATGTAACTTACAACTTGCATCCTATTCCTATTCATATCCGCCATCATTGCTTCACTTACTCCGCTTGACTTGACTTGACTTGGCTTAGTTTTGCTTTGCTTTGTTTTCAATGGATCCAAAGGAAGCAATGGAGTGGGAAGAAAGAATGGGAAAATGAGATGGGTGAAAGATTAAAAGGCTAATAAAAAATAAAACTGAAGTAAAATTTCCACCTTTGCATCATAAAGCTTTTAAAATGAATTGCAGTTTTACCACGCCAAATGCTTTGGTTCTTCCTGAAATTCCACTTTCAATTTCAATTTAAACTTGAGTGTTTTCAAAAATATGAAAATGACGAGCATTTTACAGGGTTTTCAGGACAGTTCATATTAATTTTAGACGACAAATTTCACCCTTTTATCGATAAGTATTAAAATGGAATCAAGTGGTTTTTTTCGTTCTCGTAGAGCTGATATTGATATTAAAATATTCATTTTGCTTTAAACTGCACATGAAAATGCAAATGTAGATGTAATATAAAATCCAGGGTTGTTCATTGTTCATTTTTAATTTTACCATAAACTTTTATTTCTATTGACAAAAGTCAGGAAAACAATGGTCGTGGTTGGTTTCCTCGGGTATTTTTCTTTTTCCGGTGTGATTAAACAGCTTTCAAATTTTACATTCCACTCCTTCCCTTTGGCAAAACACTGGTTTGTGGTACTTTTTGGACGAGTAGGGAAGTATAGCTACATGAATTTGTACTCGTATTAGTATTCATATAAAATATGCAAGAATGAGTATTTGTTTTTCAAAGTTCGAAGAAGGAGAAGTGGGCTTTTTGAAGTTGTTTATTTTAGTCGTATTACACGGTTTAAAATTTTTTGCTGGGTATAAGTAGTTTCTGTGTACACTGTACATATCTAGATTCTAGTTTTATTTTCATGTGTTCACTCTTTCATATAATCGCTCATATCCTCCTTTTCATCCATTCATCCATGCGTGTTTCATCAGAGCTCATGGGAATTATTATGAAAACTTGCATATGTTTTCCGTTTTCCACTCTGTTTATTATGTGTATTCTGAACTCTGGATTCTGGATTTACGTATTATACTTTGATGAGATGCAGGATTTGAATTCCAAGAGTGGAAATCTGGAGAGTTGGAATTTGTTGCATCAAATAAGGGAAAGTGAAATGAAGATGTTAAAAAAATAGGAAGTACAAGTGTTTGACTTGTTTTCAAGTTCTCACAAACAACAAGTGTATTATTTTGTCCCAGTTCCCGAGTTCCTGAATGGAATTTTTCCATGAATAACTTTTGTCTAATCTGGCATTTATTTCAGAAACTAATGCGTCAGTTCGTAATCTACAATTACAATTACTAGTTTGCACAAAGTTGAACAAAAGCATGATAAAAAATACAGTGTATATTCGTGGAGTTTATTTTAGTAAAGTTAGAGGATAGTGAAAAAATGTACACGAGGAGATTTAGATTTTTAAACAAGATTACATATCAAGATTGACAATTTGAATGCAGATTGTAATATATGTACAATTTACATGGCGTATTCTGTATTCTGCTTCTTAATCCGGATAATTTAATTTAAAAACATATGCACGTCTTTTCCTATCTACTTTCTCCATTCTCCATCATGTGAAAACGCATAAAACAACAAGAAGAAAGCACATAGTTTTCTTTGAAGAGAGAATATAGCTGTAAATTGTAAATGATGAAATTTGCATGCATTATCTAAAACTGAAACACGTGCTGCTAAAAACTACAAAGTATTCATTTAAAAGGAAGGCACAGTTTATATAATGGATGTACTACATATTTTGTAATGCTATGGGAAATTTTCAAACAACTCGTGCACAAACAATGTTGAACACCAGAACAACAAGAATACATAACGTAGATGAAAAAGCTTTACTATTTTTAAATTTTTAATCTGTTTGTTTTATTTTATCTTGATCTTGATCTTTCTTATGGTTTTGACAGTGCTGACGCCGGTCCATCGTGGGACTTCAATTTCACAAGGCAGTGCCGTCGACTTTCAATTACGGTCTCGAAGGAAGGCAGCCAAGATGTTGGTGTGTGTCGTCGTCATGTTTGCATTTTGCTACCTTCCTGTCCACATTTACACTATTTTGAAGTAATTGACTAATATTATGAAAACCATGAATAATTTTATGAAAAAATAATACAAATTAATAATAATTAATAAGAAACCATACATTAATAATAATATTATTATTTATGACATCATATCTTAGCTTTATTGGGTGAATTATTATATTATACATGTAAATATTCTGTTTATCAGTCTCATCATGGCGATTCCACAAAGTGATGTCTTTGGCGCCATCGTCGGAATCACGCATCTTCTTCCCTATCTCAATAGCGCCATTAATCCTCTCATCTACAATTTCATGAGCCGTAAGTTTAACTACCGTATTTCTCCAAATAATTCCCCAGCCTCTAATAATTCCCCCTATATGGGTTTAAGCATTATGTACATACCAATGATTCAAATAGTACCCCAGGGGAATTATTTGGAGAAATACGGTATACTACTGCACATAATTTATGTTTTATTAGTTTTATGTATATATTATATATCTATCAACTCAAAAGATTGACGAAAGGAAATACTTATAAAAGGCCTGTTAAATGTTGAACCTTTAATTTCACATTCTATAATTTTTTAACCTAATTGAAATTAACGGAACAATTTAATAAATTGCAGTAACTTTATTGAGGCTTATTTTATTTGTATTTCCTATCGTCACCTTTTGTGTAAAAAATCTCAGTTTGATTTAATACTTGTAAATGTATTTTGTTATGACACTGTGGACGTTTCCGCTAGAAATTAACTAGAATACAGTAACCAACTACTCGTATCTATAAATCTTTCTCTCTGACATATTTCCATGTGTATCTATTATCTATCATCTACCTATTTATCTCTTTATCTATCTATCCCCTGGATTCTTCATAATTACTAGAGCTTTGGCTGATTGACCCTGATAATAAAGCTTGTAAATAAATAAATAATATACACTGCTACTGGTATAATAGATGTAAAACCTAAAGGGAAGGTTTGAAAACAACAAAAGCAACTCATTTAAATATACCTTTGAGCTTTGACCAATTACAAACCCACAAAGTCAATTAATCAATTATTGTTAATCCCTTATCTCATGTTTTTAAATTTACCAAGGTTGTTTGTTTTAAAATAAACATGCCCTGATGTGCTCTGTAAACTAAATGTCCCCTGTTTTGATTGTGAATGATGAATGATGAACGGTATTTAGTATTGCGGAAGTAAATCGTACGTACATCTATAGTAAATTGGGTTGTTTACTGTTTACTGTAGATTTTAGAATTAGAGTAAATTGTTGTCAACCAAAGCTTCTTTAGTTTACCTAAAAATTATCCATGGTCAATGGCAATGATGCTGAAAGGAAGAGAAAGGACAAAGACGCGGATACTGCATACTAATTTCCTTTGTTCATGATTGAATAAGCTTGAGTAAATATTATCAAAAGATGTACATGTAATACATGTATGTGTATGACATTTGCCATTTCAGTTTCAAATCCAGTGCATGTAAATTCAATTAAGTTAAATTAAATTAGATAACCCGTGTCATGATTCATGATGGCGTCATCTCTTGAATTATTATTTCAATCCTGTGGTGAAATAATACTGATTAAATTAACTAGATTATCTATGCACAATGCACATCAATTCTAAACGGAGATATACCAAATGACAAATAGCCTTGAAGATTTAAATTAGATTTAAAGTTTTGTCCTGTGTAGATTTAAACTTTAAAAATTAATTTTTGAGTGTTTATTATTTAAATGACACCTTTTTACATGATTATTAAGTATTTTATCCTTCTACTAATTAATTCCATCTACACGTGTATTTCTTAAAGGAAAATCTGTATCAAATTTCTCGATGGATCAATTTAAAAAATTAGCCCATCTTTAAGTTAATAATAGATAATAGAGAACGCCACGCGAAAGGAAGAGCAAGTAATCATGATGATTAATTATAGTATTTTTAAATGAAGAGAAAGAACAGTTTTTTTTAAAAAAAGAGCTTTTATTTCCAAATTGTGGTTTGTGATTCCGGTTATTGGTTACACGTGTCAAAATGGCAAAATTACATAGAAAGTATTCTATAGAAAGTAGTGAGAAAAATAAATGGACCGGATGTGAAAGGAAACACTTATATATATGAAAGGAAACAGGAAACTTTAAAAGTGATTGTGATTTTAGTTTGATTTTGAGGAAAAGCTGTAGGCCAATTTCGTATGTCAACATTTCAACGTTTAAACTTTCTTTGCAGGCCAAAATCATGTCATTACCGTTTCGTAGAAAATCATAATTTAATTAAAAGTTGGAGGATGTTACTAACTTTATAAAATTCTCTTCAGCCCTTATTATATATAAAGTATCTAACACTATATATAATACAGTGTAGTACAGGCATTCACACGACACGGAAAAATAAAAGGGTGAGATTAATAGATTAAGTAAATAATTCACAAAAATTAAATTAGTTGTTCATTAGTATTTCCATTTACTCAGTTAGTTGGACACAGAGCTGCGGTTGAACATTGTACATTGTGCATACAATGTAGATGAAAATTCTATTACTTACTATTTTACCGGAACAAATGAATACTAAATAATAAATGCTAAATGCATTCCCTCGAAGCTCGGAAGGAAAACCACAGGACAGACAATAAGCCATATGAAGGATATAAATGTATTTATCGAAAGTTTGTCAGCTCAAAATGAAAATTTTGAGGATTTTACAATACACAATCATCAAATTCGAGGTTATCTTCTTTGTATGAGCTGTGAGACGCGTAAACGGTAAAGCAGCTTAGATGAATAAATATGTAGTTGTTCTTTTCAGTACTTAGTGATGTACTTACGAGATCGAGGACGAGACCGAGTCCGAGAAAGCAGCTTAAAATATGATACATGCATCTACTTTTACACAAAAAGATAAGAACGGGAAATAGAAACGAGAAATACGCAGTAAATATCACAGTTTTGTTCTCTAAAACTTTGAATGCAAGCCTCAATGCTCAATACTCAAGAGTAAAAAGTGGTGAGTGGAAACATTGGAGCTCGACGCTCTTCACTCTTCACAATAGACTTGAAATCTCTCAGAAAGTAATCGTCTTTGTTCTTTGCTCCGCAACAGACTTTGGGGATTTTTATCTCCTTTTTGTCTCTTATGTGTGTGGTATACATCTACGATTTACTACTACTTCCTTCCCCATTCCAGATTCACTAGCTACAAACGGTCAATAGAAAGCATTCTACTTTCTTCTTTTCCTTTCTCAGTCCACTTTTAATCGGCATGTCCTGTTTCTTTCGTGTGTATTGTACAAAGTGTTGACTTTTCCTTCATCAGTTTAGGTGTAAAAATGAGAACGCCAAATGGCGAAAAATAGCTTCTTTCTACTTTCTAAATTCTACATTCTACGCACTAAAGATTAGCTGTCCCTTTTTAATTTGAGAAGTAGAGACTCCTTTGTACAGCAATTATCTTGCTTTTTCTATACCAACTCCAGAAGAACTACTAGAATGAGCAAAGTACAAAGTAGATTATTCCCTCGTGATCATGATTACATTGGGATATAAATATATAGAATACAAAAACACTCACAAAAATGGAAGTAGAGATGCTCATTTTATTATTATTATTACATGGCTAAAACTTGCCCAAACAACCAACACGCACAGAAAAGAAAAAGGGTACAAATGAGCCTTTTGAATCCTCTCAATTTTCTGATAGCTCCATTTACATATTCACAATTGTCGTCCACACTATGGATTTTCCATTTTAGTTCCCTCGCTCACTCTGCTTGATTCTAAACCTAAAATCCCGAATCCAGAATATCTGTTCAGAATTGAGGGTTGAGAAGAGAGCATCCAATAATTTTTTTACTGTAATGTAGAAAGGTGACGACAAAGAAAAAGAGGAAAGGAAATGGGATTTGCATCCAAAGTCCAAAAGTATCCATCCATATCCTAAACACTCAGCACTGTGTAGGAAATGGAAAAGTAAAGAAACTGGGAACTGTGCATTTTTGTTTTAAAGGCCATTGTTTCATGTTCCTGCTCAAGAGATGCGTTATTTTGTTTGGGGTTTGAGTTTTGAATTTGGGGAATAAAATAGCGTTGCCCTTTGTCTTTTGGAGTGTATGTAGGACTTTTTTCCTCTAGTGAATTTTGCGAGAGCACGAACCTCACTTTGCAGTAAAACTGTACGTTGTATATGTAGATATTTTGAACACATGAAGCTACACAAGTACTTTACAA
This sequence comes from Sminthurinus signatus, assembly GCA_019776565.1. NCBI lineage: Eukaryota > Metazoa > Arthropoda > Collembola > Symphypleona > Katiannidae > Sminthurinus > Sminthurinus signatus. Next base: position 8,704 of record JABASP010003374.1, read on the forward strand.
ATAAAGCACTCATTGAAATAACGAATAAAATGAGTAGAAACTTTCAACATTCCAAGTTCAGTATTCAGTATTCAGAGTTGAAGACAATTTTTATACATGTATTTTTAGCAAAACATTCCACAACTTTTGCAATAACAATAACAATACTAATACTAATAAGGATACTTTTCCAAGTTTTCCCAGGAACAAACATCATCCAAAATCCAAAAGTATACAGTATTACGGAACCTTTTAAATGTAACATGCATTTTGACCCTAAAATAACCAAAACCAACCAAGTGCAAATTGCTCGTCCCTCTGCTTTGACATGCTTACAAAACCCTTAAAACAACTAGTGCATGAAAAATCATTCATCTTTAAAAACTTCAAAACTAAATTCAGTTATTGAATAGAAGGCTTAATTTTGTAGTACAAAAGAAAGAACCGTGAGATCTATAGATATTGTACATATGTATTTTTCTGTTGGAGTGAATAGTGAATAATGTTTAAAAAATATCGACATTGAAGTTTCCTCGATGCACATGCAAATGTAAATGCACATGCATATTTTTACGTCAGTCAGCACCTGATCCAACGTTGCAAAGGGAAAAAGAGCAAAGAAAAGTGAGAAAAGATGGAAAGATGGAAAGTTCAATAAATAAATAAAAAGTGATTCACGGAAGGGAAAATAAACAACTGCAGAAATCCAGAAATGCACGTTTACATGTAAATAACATATTTTACAAGTGCCGTTTTTTCCCTGTTTTGTTGCTGCATTTTAAGAGAATTGTACATGGAGAATGACGCATGCTTTACACTAATAAAAAAAGCTAATAGCATAAATAACCAAATTTCAAATACCAAATGGAGGAAATGCACCAAAGGAAGATGATTTGAAACAAAAAAACAAAATGTCTGCACTTTTTGACGTCTTGTACAAATATACAAATTTTTTAGTGTAGTTTGATTGATGTGTTTGTTTGAAATATCTTGACGAGTAGAAAGTAAAAAAGTAAAATGTAGTTTGAAAAAAAAAAAGGATTTTTTGCTAAATATTTTGTACATACTTGTTTTTGATATAGAATGTAGATGATGATATGATGAGATGAATGCGGCTTTGTGGGAAATGATTTTGTAGTGTGTTTATTGATCATGTCTAATTCTAAATTTTAATATGTACAAAGAAAAGCTTATTTGGGATTTCCTGTAGTATTATCTAGTTTATTTTTGAACAACTTGTAGTATTTTCTAGTATTTTGAACATTTTGAACTACACATTAATAAAATAAAATAAAATGGAATTGAAAATAATTTCATATTATGTTTTTTGAAGAAAAAAAATGAAAAGAATGACCTTTTTTCAAATTCAATTCTTGAACTATTAATTTTTTCTCAATGATCAAGATATCAAAAAAGAGAGGGAATGAAAAAAATGATGCATTGATGGTTTTATCATTGATGATTTTTTTTTTGACTTTTCATTCAATTTTTCAGACAAATTCAGAAGAGAGTTTGCAAGAGCCTTCCAGTTTTGCTTTCCAAAACCTTACAGTCCGGCCATATCACGAGTTTATTCAACAAACCAGCCCCACACGATTCGACATAATACAATTCGACAAGTCAACCGCGTGTGAAAATCAATGAAATTATAAAAGGAAAATGGCTCTCCTAATTATTTTCCATTCCATCAAAAAAACTATAGAACAAAAAAAAACAAAACAGTCCCATAAAATTCACTAACTTTTTGCCTTCTCGTCACATTAATTACAAAAATTGTCTGTTCTCTTCAAATAAAAATAATAATAATAATGACTATGACAAATACAAATACAAATAGGTGCTTTAAATGGGGAAAATAAATATTGAATAATGTAAGTGTATAAACGATTAATGAAACTGATTAATGAAAACTCCTCCGTCTGTCATGTTTTTTTTCCTTTGGTACTTTTTACTCCGTCTTTTGTATTTTGTGTCTTCCACCTCTGAAACTTTTCCTCTTCTTGTTTTGTTTTGTGGACTGGAAAACCTTGAGAAAATCACTGTGCTTGTGGGAACGAATGTATTTTTGTGAATTGGGTGTAAATTGTATATACTGTTCATTGATGTCATGTCTCTTTTTTCCGGGTATTTAACTCAACTTAATTACTTGACTTTACTCACTGTATACTGGATAACTTCCTCATGACTGTGTAATTAAAAATACCTTCAAATTTCGATTGTATGTGAATTTCTAGTGTCTGTTTGTCCCAATTTTGATTTGCTCTGTGTATTATTCTCAAACTCGCATTTGAATTTCAAGTTCAATTTGAGATTGTAGATTTGAGGCAAAGAACAGATCAAATAAAAAGTTTTCCTTTTCTGTCTTTGTTTCTGCTTTCCCTAAACCTTGTGTTTTAATGTTTCCGTTTATGTTTATGTTTGTCTTTGCGTTCACGTTTATGTTTAGTTTCCAGTGTTCAAAGAGTTTCAAATTTCCTCTTCACATCTTTTTCCTTCCTTTTTTCTCTGTCTAATTCAAGTTTTCCCACGAAAAAAATCTAATTAGAGTAAACATGTTAATTGTAAAATGTAAAATCATTACAACATTCGTCTTATACTTTATTTCTGAGTCCCTTTGGTTTGGTTTGTTGAATACAGAAAAATTCAGGTCAGAGTTCATGAGAACATTTGGATGCTGGATGTTGACTCGCCGGCGGAATCGTCGTTTACCCATCCGTCGAAGAACTCACACAAACACTAATTGCAGCTTTAGTCAGGGAGGCTACCCAGCTCGTGGAATGTCCACATACTCTAGAAATTATCCATGTGGATCAAGAATGGAGACGAGTCAGACGCAAGTCACAACAACCGTCATCTTTGAAAAATAAGGAAAAGATTCATATTTTCCACATCAGTCCATCACGTCTAAACTCTCACTTTCAAGAAAATGCCAATATCTTGGATTCTTCAGTTCTGAGTAAAATATGAAGGAATCTTGAATCTTGTATATCTTACATCGTACTTGAATTTCAATGTCAACATTTATTATTCGTACCTTTAAATCTTGAATTAAAACTTTGTTTGAAATATCATGTTACTTTTTATTTAAATATTTTTCCATGTCTGTAGATTTTAGATAGTGTGTAATTGTTAATCGTGTATATTGTATATTTTAATAAGCTGGATTGATTCCTTCTTGTTGCTGTATGTCATGTGTCATATGTAGGTCTAGCTAATAAGTAGTTAGATAAATAAATAAATAAATGTAAATAAATTTAAGTTACAAAGGAGAGTTTTGTACCTTGTACCTTGTTAAAAATTTAAAGGTGTAACTCTGAAACTATATCTAATATTTAAATATAATATAAAATAATAGCCATCAAATTCATTTTTGATGCTTAAACATTTTAAACATTTATGATTAATTATTAATTATACACGTTGCACATTGTCCTATCTGTCATTTATAGATACAATGTTTCAAATTTCTTTGAATACAAACTTACATTGAGATTACACACAAGAGTGTCAATGATACTCTTCAAGTATAATAATTTATTTATTGTAATGAAAAAAACAATGTGCTTTGTGCTTAATCGTGTATTGTAATTTATTATAGATTGTTGACCATCTTGACATTTATCTATTGTATAATATGTTCTGTATCATATTATACTTTTCTGTATATATCAAAAATTGTCCTACGTAGAATTGCCGATAAAATGGGAAACTACAGGGTAAGTAGACGGTAGACTATATGTATATTTAGTGTGTCAAACTGGAACAGAATGTACCTACTTGAATGGCTGCGTGGATGTTTAAATTTAAATATCCATTACACAAAAATATGTAATACTTATAAACTTGAGTATATTTACAAAGGGATGATGAATGAATGAGCTCTTGTTACATAGACAAAATCAAATTATTATTGTGGTTGAACCATTTTCTACTGGTCTGTATTCTGGATACCAAAATACTTGAGTGTTTGACAAAAATGTCAAATGTGTGTCTAATGTCTGCTGTCAAATTTCAAATGTGGAAGTCAAAATCAAATTATTGTAATCTCATTGTCAGTAAAAGGAAGAAAATAAAAAATATTGTGTGTTAAAATAAAATAAAAAGGAGCTTGACTTTTTATTTGTAATTTTTACTTACAACCTATTCATATCAGCATTTCTTACATTTGACAATGTAGCCACCTGCATTCTGTGAGGATTATTAAAATACTAACTTTGATAAAAAAAAGGAACTAAAGTTCATAAAATTAAATCTCATTGTCTAAAGACTATATAAATTGAAAAGTGTATCATAGATAAAGCAAAGGAATTTCAATAGAGAACGTTTTATCCTAACAGAACAGGTAGCTCCATCTATGCTGAACTTTTGAAACTCTGAGCTTTCTCCAAACTTTCTCTTCCTTTCCAAGTGTTGCATAGATGGTGAAATGAACTTTCTACGAGGCAGTCGAGTTGATTTTCCATTCAAAATAGAATGCACATTTCCTATATGGATATAAACGTCCAAAAGTAAATAAATAAGAAGCATTTTGTGAGTTTTTTTTAAATATCATAAAATCTTTCATTCATCGTCAATCCTAAACTGTCTTGTTAGTTGAGCTCTTGTTGAAGGAGTTTGTCTACTTTCAGAACGATCATCACTCTCAATAGAATTAAAAACTTGATTTTGATTTTGGTGTTGATTTTCATCTTCATCTTCATCATCCTCTTGGTTTGCCACGGCTAGAAAGTTTTCAGAAGAGGAGCTTGAGAGGGGAAAGTCGGCGTTGAAAGTGTCAAAGTGCATGTTGACAGGGAGGAATGGACTTTGAGGATAGCTTGAAATGGACATGATTGACCCTTGTGGACTTGGTGGCTCCACTGCTTTAAAGCCATATTGAAGGTACTGCGCCGTTTTTGAATTAGGTAAAGCCTGGATTAAATACATAAAAAAATAAGAAAATTATAAGAATATCCTTTTTGGAGAGAAATGGTTGGTTAATGCAAAATGATTTATTGGATCTTGTAAGGTATAGCATTGAACAATGGAATTTCAAAATGTAGACAACAGACATCAGACAGGAGCTAGTAGACAGTAAAACGTAAATAAAGTTAAAAATCCTCACTGCGTGACGATTTTATATCGCCTTGAAAGCAAAATGCTTTAGGCTCCGGAAGCAAAGCTGATTATAACAATCCAAACTGTGTCTGTCCGTCACTAAAATCCTGCTAAACCACTTCTTATTACTCGTCCAATATAAATGTGTATGTATACGCCATCTATCGGACAAATGAAAAAAACGTTGGTCCACTAAAACATTAATAAAACGTTTTTGTCCACTTTTGTCCACTAAAACGTTTATAAAACATTTTTGTCCACTTTTGTCCACTAAAACGTATATAAAACGTTTTTGTCCACTTTTGTCCACTAAAACGTATATAAAACGTTTTTGTCCACTTTTGTCCACTAAAACGTTAATAAAACGTTTTCGTCCACTTTTGTCCACATGGACAAATACATGTATATTTGTCCACTTTTTGTCCACATGGACAAATACATGTATATTTGTCCACTTTTTGTCCACATGGACAAATACATGT
>JABASP010003375.1:0-14254 GCA_019776565.1 Sminthurinus signatus
TAGAAAATTGTGTGTATGTAACCACAGTGGTACTTAATCTTAAACGTACTGGAGAGAAAAGATAGAATAATAGCTTTTAAAGCTCCTCACTCAACAGTTCAGAATTCAGAATAATAAATACATAATATCACTTACTTCTACTAAACAGTTACTCTATAAAACACAAGCTTCTTTTACTTATTACTTACTTATTACTTACTTATTACTTACTTATTACTTACTTATTACACATTTCATATTTCATTCATCAATTATCTACGCTCTACGCATACAAATAAACGAATGGTTTCATGTTTTCACTTTCATCCGTACATGCAATAATTTCCGCGCATGTTTTTACTGATTAATAATCAGTGTTTTTTATGTATTATTTCCAAACACTCTAGAATTCAAATAACATGCATATAACATAGTATGTATGTAGAAGAGTTCATAAAATTTACATAATGTATGACTAGTAGGTACTTAAAAATAATAATATAATAATTGTGACATTCATATGAAAGTTCAAGTTAATTAAATAGTTTTCTTTAAATATTAAATATTATCCCTTTGCTATTTCTATGTAAATTTCTGTCTTGTACATTTTTTGTAATATAATTATTTCTTTCTCGTTAAAAATTCTTGGCTAATTTTGTAAGTTTAGAGAATATATAGGGACTACCATACACTACATTGTTTTCTAGGATGATACCTGGAACCTAATTTACATGAGAAGGCTCGGGAAAAATCCTTCGAATTACTTAAGGGTCCTAAAACTCTTATGGGAGCTGGTGAATGGACAGCTGATCGGATTTTATTCTGAAATCAATAATAATCATCTTAATTATTATTGCTAAAAAATGTCATACTTTATTCGTGTAACATATCATTATATCAATACTTTATAAGAAATATATACATACTAGTAAATCCTCATAGCGCATGGAGCCACACCATATTTGTCCATAGTTGAGGAAAAAGTACTGATCATGACTCATCTTTTCTAATCCTGGCAAAAGTGGTTCCTGCCCATGTTTGGATTCCCATTTTTTAAACGCCTGTATAAAAAATATTTCAGAGAAATATTATTATTAAAAAATGCTGATACATATCATCAGAAACCCCGAAAGACAAAAAAAATACAACATAATATTATCTTGTGGTGTTTTTTGTTTTTTCTTCAAGGACGGTACACAAAACCTTTTTGCTCTCTCAAAGTAATGATTAGTGCGTAAATCAAGTAGGCAACAAACAGAATACAACCTCTCTTTAATGAGAAAAGTTTGTACATATATGTATGTAGTAAAAGTACTTTACTTGCAACTTGCATGTTGGCAAAATTAGTGTACTTTAGTAACGTAAGGGGGGAAAATAAAAAAATTGAGCATATTACAGTTAAGCAAAGTTAAGTAGATGTTATTGTGTACTTTCCATCTACATTATGGAATATACGAAAAGTTCAGATCCTGATGAGGAGGAGAAAAAATAAACGATGAAATGAAAAAGGCCGGAGAATTTTTTTTCTCCTTTTCCCCATTTTTTCTTTTGTCGACTTTTTTTCTTTTTATCTTTATGTACATGATGATGGGCGAAAACAACCAAGTTAACGATCACATAATCAACATGGCATGTATATTTCTCTCTTGTGGCTTGTGGTTTTTTTTCGCTCCTTTCTTTTTGCCTTCTCATTTTTCATATCTTTTTTTTCGCTTTCTACTTTCTACATATGTTAAAGTACTACTGTTGTTCTATATGCTACTCTATGTAGTCATATATAGGGTGAGTTATATGCAGAGAATTTTTACTTTCTTCTCTAACTGATAGCCAACAGCCAATTGAGGTTTGCATTTGTTATTCCGTATTTTTACCATTTTTATTCAACAGGATTGAATGTACCATCAAGTAGGTAAAAGGCACTAATTATTGTACAAAATTTTGTGTTCAAGGATAAACGAGCGATTTTGAGTTTTTTCCTATCCGGAAGATGCCTACACATTTTTCTTCCATTGGTTTTCTCTTTACTCTTTAATTTGAGGTTTTAACTGTAAACATTCAAAAACGCCAGCAGCTATAGTTTCTACTACATTTTACCATTTTTTTTGGATAGGGTTTGCTTTTATCACTGTTATATATTTTTTTAGAAAAGAGTCTACGTATTTTCCTACATTCTCTGCACTCCCTCTATGTAAAAATTATGAAAAATGTGCTCATACAAAACCTAACCTACAACCGCAAATTATTGTTGAAACCCCGAACAGACTCTTTGTTATATCACAAAAACAGAACAACGTGGAAAAATTTTTAACTCATCTTCATTAATAAAAAGCATATTGATCAAACCTATTTCAGAAAAATTGAAAACTGTGAAAAAACACTCTTGGTTGAATTAAAAATTGTCTGAAAAATCATCATATCATAAAATATGAAAACTAAACAAGGGAAACACACCACATATTGTTCCCTTACAAATTTTCAATACACGAGTTTTTGCTTTTTGGTTACATATCCCAACCTCACTTTTGTCGTTTGGTCTGTGTAGATCGTAGTACGGGCAAAAAAAATAAAAATAATGACAACCTTCCGTATTATTGCTAAAAAATGTTGCGTACATCATGACAAGAAAGGAAAATTATCAATATGATGTGTTGAAATGTGTACAGTGTACAGTGTACAGTGTACAATACACAAAAACTATAAAGTATACAATATAAAAAGGTAGACCATCAAACATACATTTCTATTTCTCCATGTGAGTTTGTTGTTGTTTCAACCGGTCCCTACACATCAAATGTCTACTGCCTACATTCTTCATAGCTTCTCTGTGTATTTATTATATCCTACATCAAACAACCACACAACATTGTTATTTTCTCGAAATCTCTAATGGGCTCGGAATGGGAATTATAGTAAAGAAGAGTGGGCAATTAAAGACAAATTACCCATAAAGTAGGGGAAATGCGTACATCATACATGGTACAATAGTATATACCTGAATATACACATAATAGATATACACGTAGCATGAACGGAGAAAGCGGTAAAAGTAAAAAAAAACTAGACTAGAATCTAGAATCTTTTCTGTATATGGACACATGTACAAAGGATTGCAAATTGAACTTTGACATAGCTTCAAGCTACAGTCTTTAGACTTTAGATTCGCCTTATCCCAAAATGTAGGTATTTGTGTATATACATGATACATGCACATAGTATGTTATATACCTCCTATATAGATCATTTATATATATAAATAATTTGAAACAGGTATGTATGCTATGTAAGAAATGTAAACAAGAGAAAGCACAAGATAAAAGACAACTGAAAGTTTCATGGTCTCCAGTCTCTAGCATAGTACAAATCCATTTCAGAGTAAAATGAGGAAGTTGCAAATGACTAATTTTCCCCCCTCTTTTTCCCTATACACAGTTTCCCTTTGCTAAGTAGCTCATTCGACACATTTTTCATCATACCACTAAATTGAAACATTCTTAAAAACTTGCTAACAATTTTTTTGGTATTACGTGGCGTATGGCTCAGTTGTGTAATATTGGGAATAAGAAGTTAAAACACAGTAGAGACTTTCTATCCTATAGACAACATTTCTTTTTAAAATACCTTTTTTGCTTTCCCTGACTGTAGTGGTATCATGTGTAAAGAAAGTATTAAACTCTGACTTTCTCTGTGTACTAATTTAACTGTAATCTTTACTAACTAGTACAGTAGTAACCACCAGGGAAAATGTAACTAAAGTAACAACAACAACTTGGAATAAGGTATTTATAATGATGTATGATGTATGATACTAAATGCAGAATTAAATTAAAATGAGTATAAAAACGAGTAAACGTTATTGTACTTACGCGATATGACTGCTTTAGCCCACCGTTATCTGCGATATTCTCACCTGGTACCAGAGGGGAATGAGGCAACATAATAAATGTTAAACTAAACACATTTAGAATGATTTTTACTGTGTACTTGTCAAGTACACAATACTTGAAAATCATGTATTAAATTGTATTTACCTTGTGTCATTTTCCCTGACACCTGAAAATTCAAAAATGAAATGCCTTTACTTAACAAAATCCAAAATCATGTTTTTCAAAGGTCATTTGTCATTTTCTTGTTTATAGTTATTGGCTGTAAGCTGTATAGGGGTGAATTTAGAAATTACCGTGAAATTCATAATTTTATAATCGCTGTATTGATCAATTATGCATTGAGCTTGTTTGCGAAACGAAGCTATCGTTTCATTATTCCACCACTCTTTCAGGTTCCCATCACTATCGAATTGGCGGCCCTTGTCGTCGAATGCATGCGTGATCTTTCAAACAAATGGAATTTAAAATAATCAAACATTATACAAAATTATTACAATACTGACATGTTTTATGTAATTTACTACTGTCTGTTAAAAAACGGGATTTTATATATAATATGATACGATACATCATTTTGATTAGATGGGAGAAATCTTAAAATGAAAAGATTGATCCTTCACCTCATGCCCAATAACGACACCTATTTAGAATAAAATTGCAATTTATTATATTATAATTTCTACTGCATTATATTATTATTATTAGTATTATTTTGGTTATAATTGTTAATTACCTATGCCTTGATAGTACATGAAAAAGAAAAAGAAATAAAGTGAGCATACTTTGTCATTTATAATTTATAATGCATACGAGGTTTTGTAGAGAATAGAGAAGATTTAGTTATACAGTTACTGTTTGTGATATTTAATTACCTCCATAATTAAGTGATTTAGGGAAATACTGACTGTAGAAAAGAGGTTGCAGGATTCCTGCTGGAAAAACTGTAAACAAAAAAAATCATGGATGCTGAATTGTTTGCTCATATCAGTTTTGTTATCAGTTATCACTATTTGCCATGTACAATGTACATGGCACAATGCACACAATAGTCAATACAATGGTAGTTGTAAACAATAAATATTGTCAAATAAGATTTATATAATTTATAGCCCACTGATGTCCTGGATCCTGGACAGTCCGACATAGGCTTCATGAACTTTTTTATGTCATTGGTCACTGCCTCTTATCAGCAGTCGATAAGTATCACGTATATTTTATGCATTATTTGAAGTTTCAGTAAAACAAGAAAAAGAAGAACCTACCGATATCATTTTTATTTGGGTCATAAAAAGCATTGACCACCGCGGGTTCTGTACTCCATTTATCTTTATTAACGGGTTTTCCTAGTTTCTCCATATTCTGTTGGGCTTTCCACTGTCCCATGTTGATAATATTGTTCAAAAAATGATCTCTTGACACTGTCAACTTAAAACAAATGCACAAATTTTATCATCATTTTGTCCTTTGGTATTGGAAAAGATTTACAATGTACAATCTGTTATTATTGACAATTACTATCATTACTATTAGCATTTAACATTACTTTTGAATTATGTAGTAAAATACTTGACAGCAGACTTCAGACTGTACAGTGTACAGCATTCACAATAATTCATAGTACAAAATGCCATGTGAATAATAAATTATTATTAATTAACTGATTCCTATCCTTCAACCTGACAGAAACTTACATTTTGGTATTCTTTATTGAGTTCCAAAGGTTTGACGAGGAAATCAGGATAGCCGATCCTCTCTTTCATCTTGAGCGCTTTCTCTTTGGCTACTGCTCTATAGGTAAGAAATTGTATAAATAAATAGTACATGGTAAAAACATGTATACACAAAAGAAAATCTTACGATAAACAAAAATATGTATATATTTTTTTATGGTGTAGTGTGTATAAAACCTCGTTGGAGTGTCCATCCAATCATTTTCCTGTAAAAGTTCTATAAAAGCCTCTCGAATATTGCCAATCATCTCCTGTGCCGTTTCCTACATTAAGAATAAAAAGAGGTCATTCAAATACTTGTGTTTATATTCTCCATTTCAACATTATTTTCTTGGTATTTCATTCTATGTGTAGGTTCTCAGCTATCAATAGCACCAAGCACCAAGCATCATTTTAATTTCCACCCCCATAAAATTTATTTATGTCTTTGAATTTTGAATACTCTTTTGTTACAGTGTACAATGCATACAATTGATAATGGAGTAGAATAATCTGTATCTGAGACAAGTTTCTAAAATCCCACGAACCTCTCTTGACTTCTTTTGTACAATGTAAAATCATGCAGCCATCATTATAACAATTCTCTCTAAATACCAAATACCAATATCATGAACACATCCAGTCTGTGGCCTGTAGATTCTTTTCATTCCCATAGACTGTAATATTTAGACTAAAATCCAATTTATTCCGATTGTCAATTTCTGCTGGTTTTACATGATTAAAGTTTCTAAAGACATAGAATATAGAATCTTCTCGCCCTCACTTTACACCCACATTTCCCTGCTGTCTCTCTCATCTCTTCTCCAGATTCCAGATACAAACCAAACCACAACCCAATGAACACTACCACAAACCACAAGCAAGAGACATAAGACATGAAAAGGTATATGTGGGGTTGATTAGGACACAAATCCCACAGATTTTACCAGCTGCTTTTGATTATGTCTTTTGAGTGTTCTTTCTAATTTCTCCTACTGTATTGTCTCTACAACCTACAAACAAACGAACAGTGAAACTGAAACTGAGAAAGAAAAGATAAAACTGGATTTTGGATTCCGATTCAGATTCATCTACTTCCCTTGCGTAGGAGTTAGAAGTCTGCAAAGGAAAAGCTGAAAGAACCAAGTTGTACCATTTAGAACAAGAAACAAGAAGTAAAATTTCTTTGTGCAAGTCAGAGTCAAAGTCGGAGAAAAATGTTTATGATGTTACACATCCATACAGATATTTATGATACCAAAATGTAGCGCAACTAATGTGTAATTTGTAAATTAAGAGTGTGCAAATTGTACTCATTATTCATTCTTTTCTTAAATATTGAGCTGCCGCCGATTTCCTTGTTTATGACAGCCTGATAAATGCTGAATACTAAAATACTAAGTAATTTATGAAAATGATGGAATATTCAATATTCAATAGAGTTTCAAACAAGTCATTTTTCATTTTCTTTCACTTTGTACTTTCCTTATGAGTTAAAACTGAATTTCACCAAGTTGCCTTTCCCTTGTTTTACAACGGCGTAGTAAGTAGTAAGTATCAAGTAGCAAAAGCTGGAACAAAGCACAACTTTTAGTATTTAAACTATCTTATAAATTAATTTTCAAAATTTGTACTTTTGGATTCATTAAAAAATTATAAATTATGAAATGTTGTAAAAACGGAGAAGCTTAACGAGTCATCTCATAATTCATAATTCATAACTCGTCAAAACCCTATAACTGGGAACATGATGTTTGATGGATCTATATTTATAAAATCATTGCAAAAACAAAGAATACCAAAAATAACTCAACCATTAATGTATAAATATAAATATAATGATAAATGATAACTAATAACTTAAAAAATACACAATAATTCTTCCTGCATGTTGTTTTCTGTATGTTGTACAAAAAGGTTTATCTATATAAGAACTTTCGACAATCCGAATGAGGAATGGGGATTTTCTTTGCTTTCCTCTTTCCTCTGTCTTTCCATGTATTCTGTACTGTGTATCCTCTTCATCCTAACATTATCTCATCCAAATTCCAAGCATTTGAGCAGAGCTCAAATCAAATTATATTCGCTCTGGAAATTTCTTTAAAGATCTCGAGATTTCATTTGCCCTCTCTGTAACTGTGAGCATACATATTATATATATTCTTGTTTCTTGCCTGTCTCGGAGTATCTCTGTATTGCATTTGCTCGACCTATGTTTCTACTTTCTACTTTCTACAGTCTCTACGTTATATTATTTAGTGCATCCATTTGTTTGTGCCTATATGTATTATGTATATCACACAGAGAAATATTTATGTGGAATGGTTAAAGCTTTATTGCTTTTTCATTTCAATAATTTTGTTTCCTACGTAAACACATGGAAAATCCTGTTTCTAGTTTCTAGTTTCTAGAAGTACACCATCCACCATCCACCATACGCCAGGCCTTACAAAGTAGAGATCGACACAGAGAAAATACAAGAAAGTTTCTAGATTCTAGATTCTATGTATGTAGAATGTAGACTTACAAGATCAATGGAATGGTACTGAATTTCTTTGATTTCAACTTTTGGCTGCTACAACTGTACAATGTACAAGCAAGGAAATGGATGAAATTTAAGTGATGCGTCCAACCGTAAAAACTACGAGAACTTTATATCAGGAAAAGGGATGGAATCATAACATAGCTATTAGCTATATCCCACTGTTTACATAGATGTACACATAATACATAATATTACACATAGTCACGAAAACAGACAGAGACTCCCTGATACAATTCCAAAATACACATTAAAGAATGGAAAATCGATTCAAAAATTCAATAAAGAAAGATTTAGATAGTCTTAATATTCTGTGTATATACATTTGTCCAATGTTCCTTCCTTTTCTTCTTTCTTTCTTTCTGTGTACTGTGTTAACTTGTGCAGGTGATTACGTTTGTTTCAAACTTTGTGCTTGGAATGATTAGTATGCCGTATGCAGTGCAGTGGTGTGGAAGATTTACAAATTAAAAAACAATAACAACAAACAATACTGAGAAAAAGGTGTTTGACAACTTTTCTCTTCTCGTCAAACTCAAAGTAGTAATTTTGGTACAACTTTTTTTCCCTCCACAGAATCTTGCATTTATTTTTAGATATTTAGCATTAGAAACTTTTACTTTTTGTATGATACATATGTCGGGTTTTTTTGTTTTTACTTTTTTTGAGCCTTTGAAGGGTTTAAATTCAGAACAGGATCGCATTACACTAAAAAGCTGGATCTATATTCTATACTATATGGAACAGAACTTGGTAGCGGTTTGGTAGAATTTTAGAGTTACAAGTTGAAGCAGGCCAGAGGCCAGCAGACTCACCTGCTTCACGGATACGAACATCCAAAATCCGGCCAATTTGCTTATTTTTCATCATGCTCAATGTCTAGACAAATTATCATCAATTAACAACAAAGAGACACGGTGACTTTTCTGTGAATCTCAAATCTCTAATCTGTAATACCTACAATAATTTGATTGTCAATTACCAATTACTTCCCAATTTTATCTTTGCTTTGCGTATGTGTGTATTTTCCTCCTAATGTAATTTTGGACTTGGGTAATTAGTTGTATAAACGCCTTAAAATTGTGTGCATAATGCATAATGTGAGCATTAAGCATCCAACTCTTACTCTTAATTTTGTAGCATGTTCAACGTTCAAATAAAGATATTGATTCGTATTTTGTATTTGTCAGACCCTTGTACCCATGTAGTACGTATGCATTATGTACACATTGTACATGTACATAAAACTCAGAAATCTACTCTTTTATACCATCATTAGTTGTATAGTTAAAGTAGGAAAATAATACTACCAAGTTCTCATTTCAGCCAATTTTAGGATAAGGATGAGAGAGAATGAAGGACAAATCTGAAGGAAAAATCTCAGAATATTATTTCATTTGAAGCTCCAAACTTTTCGAATTTCAACCTTATGTAAAACACAAATGCTAGTTTTTTGATTGCTATGTCTTTTGTCCTTCGTTGCGAGTTTCAGATTTGTATCATCCACAATCCACAATAGATGAATCTAGAATCTGCATTGTATTTATTTTGTACGCCTCTATAATCTAGAATCTAGAATGACGAAAGTACGTCATTTAAAGAAAAAACAGTGAACCAAAATGTGACACAAATAAATACCTCGAAATAGAAAATATAGTGAATATTAACACACACAAATCTTGAGCACAGTGGATTTTACATCTATACAAAAGTAGAGATACACAGTTTGCATGATACATGATGAGCTCTGCTCTGTAATAAATGGAGATATTATCAACTATCATGCTATAAAAGAAATAAGAACTACTGATAAGAAACTTTCCACATAACAATAAAAATGATCAAGTTGATGCTTCTTCCAGTATCCAGTATTACGACATGTATACATTGTACATTCATTCAAAAGTAATTTTAAACGACAAACGACAAACAGTAGACTAGATGTATTTTGTATTTATGTATGTAGAATGCACACATTTATACTTTATGCTTCATATTATGAGAATAGTTGTTTTTGTTTAAGTGTAACCATTCTACGTAACGAATAACGAATAATGAACAAGTAGAAAGCAAAATATTATGAATAAAATGTATTTTATATTTTCTTAGTTGAGTTTTCAGGGCCACAATGAACGAAAGAATAAATTGAAATTTTCTACGTATGTATGAAATTGTGTGGAACTGGAGCTCTATTATATTTCTATATTTTCTGTACGATTGAATAAATATATATTATTATTATTATTATATATGTTTATGTAATGTGTATAAAAGTAGATATTATTATGACTAGACAAGATTAATGGATGGAAGTCAGTTTCAATTAAGAAAAGCAGTTAATTCTCCATCTCGTTTGTGTACTTTCATCTCTATATCTCAATTTCTATCTCTTGAGCTATTTACCAAGTGATGGGTATAATTGAGCGGGAGCAAAGCAATTAAAACCTGTGTGTATCGTAATAATAATATGGATATAAGAGTACATAGATAGGAAGAGAGGGAACGTGGAAAAGAGTTACGGCACTGGATGAGAGATCCGAAAAGTACACACAGTATACAATATACACATTAGGAGAGGACAGAGGGGAACCAGGGACAGCTCAAGTTAACCCAACGTCAAGTTGTGGAAATGAGAGAAAAATAAAGCAAGGAAAGTTTTCAACCGAGCACAACTCAAAATACCAAGTCAAATATTTACCTACACTCTTTGTATTTTCCACAGTGTACACTGTACACTGTACAGTATACAGAACATGCTACATGATATACATTTGCCTCAGACCTCAGACTTCTTACATGTATCAAAAATCCGAATGTTATTCGTTTTTCGTTCATCACCTAATTTCTCGCATTTTGGTCTCTCACTTTCTCCCAACTTTCATCAACACTTTCACTTTTCCCGTTGCTCACTGTACACTGTACACATTATATCTTATATGTAATAATACCTATCTGTTTGTGTGTCTTACAATTTACTACAATGTTGACGAATTTGCTTTGGCTTTTGAAATATCGGAAGAAAAAGGTAATGCATAATAAATAATAATACTTCATTGCACAAAATTTCCGACATTATTTTGAATATTAAAAAAGTATTTTTTTATCGTTACAATTAGAATTTTTCGTCTTGCAAAAATCACATGTGAAATATACATGCATATTTATTTGTATGATGTGCATTTATAACACAATCATCTGTAAAAGGCGCATGTGTACAATGTACAGCCACCTTTCTGTTTATTCTCAGAATAAGTCATAAGTCATTTAGTTGATTAATTTGGGAGTGTGACGCGTGTAATGCATGAACACATATGTGTACATGTATGAATGTACGATGCACGCATTTAACACAGCTTCAAGCTTCAAGTCATAAAATCTACAGATTACATGAGATATAAATATCAGCAGAATGTGTAGAACGTAGAGTGCAATTCTATGTGACAATGAAATTATGTACAAATATATACAATGTTGCGGAATATGGGTCCGATGTTGGGCAAACCGCTGTTAGTAATTGTAAGAAATCTGAGAAAACTAATTAATGTGGCAAGCAAATAATTATTGGAATGGGTGTATTATTGGATGGATTTTTCCCATTCTACAATCTCCCATACTAAACACTAAACACCACTGCGAACTTTGTACACGTAAAATAGAGAAAGAAAGCTTACTTTGGCTACTGGATCAAAATTATCTCGTATAAATAAAGCGCCCAACGCCATCCCGAGCTTTTTGTTTGTCCACTCCACACATTGTGCCCATCGATGTCTGACAAAGAATGCAATAAGTTTTATTGTTAAAACCATATTATATATTATATATAGATGACAGATGCAACGTCTGTACATATACACATACATTGCATATTCCATATTATTATAATATAAGGGAAAAACAACAGTGTGTACCTTTCAGTGGTGACTCCCATCAATACTTTTCGAAACTCAATCTTTTTCTCCTGAAACTGATCAACGAGGTGGGAAGTGAGCTCCATGAGCACACGCCAAATCACGTAATTTTGCACTGTCCTACAACAAGCGTGGAGTAATTATTACTTATTACATACAATATAAAATATAATCAAAATATGGAGAGAGAGGAAGAGAGGGAGAGAATAGAAATTAAAATGAAATTTGACCGAGAAACGAGCAAACAACTTGTAATCGAGTTAGATACCGTCAACATATGATTCTTCATATGTGTGCATATACAGATATTTTCAGTAATAACGAGTAGCACAACAGTCATAATCAGGAATAATCAACGGAACGCAATATAATTAAATACATAGTAATATGATCAATCAATTAACTAGCATTAACTGTAGGAATTGAATTTGATTATTGACCTTTTCTCCTCATTGACGATGATTCTTGCCATATCCACAAAGTAAGGGTAGGAATAAGATACCTGCAGTTTCATAACATTGCAATGTGTACTTAATGCACTTTATAGCATTCTGAATTCTAAATAATTCACTCTTGACTCTTTTCATGTAATATGTAATGTGTTGAATGTTGAATGATTGGTAAAAGAGAAATGAAAACTTACAATTTCTTCATCAGGTTTCAACTCCGTATTGAGAAAACTTTGAAAATACTCCTTCCAATTAAATTCTGGGATTTCTTCCTCCAAGCTTTTCAGCGTTTGCTTCCGATATATTGCAGAAGTATCTTGACGCTCCGCTTCCGCTACCGACACCTGTTTACAAAATCATTGAAGACGCATTAAAACATAAAACGTTAGATAAATAATAAATATGAAATAACCATGGACAGGAGATACAGGATACAGGCATATTTAATAAATAGATAGACTTACATTGGCTAGTTTGATTTCAAGATCTATAACTTTTTGGAAATCTCTTTCGGCTAAAAAACGGGAAGCATTGAAAATGACACCCAATTCAATCATGTAAACATGATAGGCATCTAACTCCCGAGTATTCATCTGATCTAAAAAAAAGTACGGAAATACATAAAAACACCGTACATATGAATACTCTTTTGTTTTTTGTTTTGAAAAAAAAAACCCACCTATGAAGTAATCGCGACTGGGTAACCCAAGTTGCTGTTGATCAATCTGTCAAGACATGGACAAAAATTGAAATGATTTTTTTTTAGGTTTTCAATAATTTAATATCAACGTTGAACGATATGAACGCGTGTCTTTTCTTCAGTTGAAAAAAAAGTTTTGCAATATTATTTTGAACTATGGTATAGTTTACTCATTAAGTATTATTTGGCTTTAGATAATATTATAAAAAATCATGTCTGAAAGTATGCCTACCTGAATAATATTAACTGATGAATTTTTATCATCTGGTCCAATCCACAGCTCAATCAAAGTTCCCATGTTTAATGATCGAATTTTTCCAATGAGTTTTTCTACCGATAGTTTTGGTCTCCAATTTTCGCCATAAACTACAGGCCATCCTCCCAAGTTATCCACTAGCCTCGTTATAGGACCGATTCCAGCTTCTCTGATAGCACCTTCTCAAATTGGTATTGTACAGTACAGTAGATTTGTATTCATTCAATTTTTAATCATGATAAACAGTTACATGTATAATTTATCTTCTTAATTCTTTAACAATTCAGTATTATGAATAGGAAAAATGGCAAATGTGAAAAAAATCACTCACTCAGATTCATACAGGATTTATAGAAATATTTGGCTTTTTTAGTAGCGTCCGAGTCATGCTTATTAATAGGTTCTTCCAGTAGACCCTTGATTAAACAAGAAAATTTTACAGTCATCAACTTTTAGTGAGTATTCTACTACTGAATATTTTTAATACGGGTGTATCATGTATCATGTACTGCATCTTGCATCTTATTTTAATCGTAAGTTCATCTCATTTTTCTCACCCGTAAAATAAGTTGAAGTTTGTCTGAAAGCACCTCAAAGGTTGAAATGGATGAACGATCTTCCGGAATCAAATGACGTTTGTTCCAATTACCACATGCATAAGAGAAAAAATCCTCACAAGGATCTACGCTTGTGTCCATCGCACTTAGTAAGGACGCAGCTTTTCAGTTCATGAAATTGGTTAGAAAAAACGCATTCAAATTAGTACATGTGTATTTCATGTAAACTGTAAAATAGTTTTTTGAGGAATCTAAATATTACTTACATAC
>JABASP010003376.1:0-14252 GCA_019776565.1 Sminthurinus signatus
ATATATATATATATATATATATATGTATTAACTATAAAGCCCCATGACATTGAGATATATTTAAGTTACAGTTTCTTTCATTCACCTGTTGAACACTTTCGATTGACCCTGAAATTCGTAATATCCATCTATTTATCACTTATTACACATACCCGAATACGTCTTATCACCTATATAGTGTTCAATGAACATTGTCACATGCCATTTCTAGTGTAATTCATTCTGTCATTCAAACATTCCGAGAAGCCGGACATGTCCTTCAATCTAACGGAAAGGTTTGTAAATTCTTAATAGCAGAAATGAATCCCTTTTTATATCATCCCTATGAAATATAGAACCATGTTATTTGTATCAAAATACAAAATACGCTGATTCTATGTAAATTTATCAAATTTCTCTTTGCTTCAATGCCTTTACTCTGATATGTTTTGGTAGAAGAAATTTATAAATATTCGTAACTATCTCTATCTCTCCCTCTTTCTGATTAAATTACTAACTAGCCGAGTATTAAAGAGAGTAGAACCAGAACAGAAAAAATTGCACATTTTGTATTTCACAAGTATATGCATTTTACAAATGAACGAGCAAATGTTGAACATTTTTATACACTTGGGTGGGTGGAAGGAAACATTCAAGATTACAAAATCCTCCAAGCCTTCTCATTCCTCATTATAATCACACACATTCTTTAAGCCTTTTTGAACGTGGTATTTACACATTTACGATCATGTATACAACATACACAGCAACAAAAGGCATAAAAAGTCTTTTGCATCAAGACAAAAGAGTAATGAACAGCTGAGGTGTAATATTTGGTTGTGAGGTGTAATATGTATTCTCCAAATACACATATTAGTGTCATACCAAGAGTGAGGACTCTGGTGGAAACGGAACTATACTTTTGTACTATAGAAAAACAAACGTACATTAAAAATAATACTTATACATTCTCTCACCATTCTGATATATCAGAAATTAAAGAGAAAAAGAGAGTCGTAAATGAAGAAAAGAAACATATCGACGGCTTCGTTGTTTGTTTTTTTTTTAAAAAAACCTAAATTTGTAAGTGTAATATTTAATCCCAGCATATTGTTTGTGGAATGTGGAACTTTTTAGATTTTGCAACTGAGCCGTCGATATAGTAAATCAGCAAGTCGAATTCACAGTAATGATCTGGCTTTTGAAGAAAACTAAAACCAACTCACAAAATTACATTCAGCATCATATTTACTTTACTTCCATTGCCTTTGGCCATGCTGTGTAAACTTAACATATATTATGCATAAAATGGAATCTCTCAGACCGTGGTAATGATACTAATATGAGTACATAATAATATGTAATAATATCCAACACCAAATGCCAAATAATATTCTTTATGCTATATTATGATTGCAGGGCAGTCAAAATATTTTTCTCGCTGTATGTATCTATTTACTCTGTCTATTAAGAGAAAAAATGAAATGGAAATTTCGTTAACAGCTTCCAACTTTTTTATACATATACACAATATATAAATAATGTTCGGAAAGTCTATACTGACATATCTTGTATACTAAATTTCCAACTTTTCAAATTCAAAAGTACTTTCCTAATTTCGTTAAAACTAGCCTGGTACATTTTGTACATGGTTCTTCTCCAATGCGTACATGTGTAGATGGACGTAGCATAACGATAACACTTTAAGTACATTCATCATGTACATTGTACAATGTACAATGTACATACATTGGTGTGTATAATTTATACATTCTGGTCCTTTTCAATAATTATTATTAATTATTGTGATACATAACTTTATAAATTCACGAGCTCATTGTCTTCATGTGGTTCAATAACGACATCACATAACAAAAATACAAAGACGCAAACACGGCAGTTTTAAATGTTGAATGTAAAATGTAGAATAATGAATCATCTGTATAGAGAGGAAAGAATGAAGTAAAATTGAAACTTTTCTCATTTTCCATTCTCTCCTTTAACATGCAGCTATAAAAATTACAAGAAAAATATACAACAAGTACAAACTTTTTAATTAGAGTGTTGCAAACTCGGAAATAAGAGCACAGAAACAACAAGTGCGCATAAAAGCAAATGCAATTTCCACATATACCCATACAAGATAATTTCCTTGTACATGCATACATTCAGTCTAAATTTACTACCTGTTGTGTAACTCGTAGTATTTGATTTTAACTGTTTCCAAATGATTAACAACTCTAATTTGCAGTTCTGCAATAGTTTAAAATAGTAATGTAGTAGGAAGAAACAAGAATCATACTTAATGTTAATATGTATTTTAAGGTTCATATATTCTTGAATGGTCGTAATTAGAACTTATTAGTATAACATTAGTATAACATATATTTATTAAAATAACTTTAAGATGGATGAAATAGGGCGAGGCTGTTTAGTTGTAATGCGGACATAATATTATGCACTCGCTCCCAATGATTGATTAAACACTGACTAAAGATTATCATTCATCATTCATCATCAATCCTTATCCTCAGACAACTAATTCTTGTATTTATTATAAGGTATAGTAGGTGTGCTAATGAACTATAAACATTTATCCAGAAGAAAAAAACCGATTGGTCAAGTATATATGATACACAATAAAAAATGTCTCACGTAGACCAAAATCTATAGGTAATCTATAGGAAAGAAGTAATCAATTAATACTTGTATTGATACAAATATATAGACGGCACACTCGAATAAATTTGCTGCTAGGAAATCAATTCAATTCTTTGGTTTGGATATCTTAGGGAAGAATCAAATATGTATATAAGATACGTTTTTTGCACTTCTGGAGGTATGATAATATTCTCTGATTTTTGTGTCCTAATGTTTATTGGCATCCTATCCCCAATTAAAACTATCCATTCATACAAGAGCAGAATATCCGTGAGTAGAAGCTTCTGTTATCATGATAGAATGAGGAAGCACTTTGCATATAAAGAAAACAAGTCGTAGTCCTTGAGTTTTAAGTTACGAAACGTAAAACTTGCAATTGTGGCTGGAATGCAAAGAATAAATGTTTGTACACGTACATAATCTAGGACAATAGGAGAATTTATTGCTGAATTCAGTCATTGTAGACAATGTATCAGTAGTAGAATTATTCTTAATATTATTATAAGTTCATAATCATAATTAATAATCTCATCATTTTGTATTCATGAAGAGTCTGTGGACGGCATTGACAATTGATACACCAATTGAATTTTTGAATCATTTAGAGCACTTGCGTGCACTATTTTCAGTATTACAAATACAATAATTGAGAATATAATATAATTTGACACAAAATGTACACATAAGACAATGAAATCGACTATATGTATTACTTGTTATCCTGGTTGTAATTTACGTGTGAATTAATGTTAATGTACAATACATACATGTTTTTTATGACGATGAGAATTCATGTATACCTAAGAACTTTTTGTTAACTTTTTGTGTACTTTTTTTTCTACCTGTCCATTTCAGTTGCAGCTAGTTTGAGCAATAGTGAGGTTAGTGAGCATATCGACAAGACTAACGATGGGTCAGTTGAAGCCACGAATGCAACCAAAAGAAACCTCACCGGGAATCCTAGAATCGACTACTTGACCGATCCAAATTTACCTCGTAAATTAAAAAACAAATAGTTTAAATTACTTAAATTTACTATACTTGCACTCTTTTTTTATGAAACACATGAAATGAAATGACTTATTATTTAATGTTTTTATTACATAGGCGAGCTTAATGGGTACAATCTCTCGGATTATCCTTTTTTCAATAAAGTCCCTTCTAATATCAGTTTCAAATGTGATGGACTGAAAGACGGATTCTATGCAAGCATAGAACACAAATGTCAGGTAAAGAACTCAATTTTGTTTCCAATGTCACTCTGGAAGATAATAATTCTATAGTATCATTAACTATTTTTCTATATATACAGTATTTTAAAAAATTTAAACATTGCTTTTAGCCAAAATCTTTGTTCCTCAATCCGCTTCTAATATTGCATAACTAGGCTTCTCTTTTCTTCTAAAACAATACTTATCATACGCTTCAATTTCTTCACCTAAATTTTAATTCCCTTCAGGTAAATACCACACCGGCTTTAAACAACTTGTACTATATACATTTTGTGCTGATTTTTTTTTCCAAGTTTACTGGCGTCCTTCTGGATATATAAATATAATCCTACGTTTAACCAAAGGCCTTATATTTTTACAAGGTCATAAGTGTCAAGTACAATTAGTTTTGAATTGTCTATGTCTTCACAAAAACTATTGTAATGCATGGATGGATGTGTATAACGAGTGTGTATTTCAAAATGAAAACAAATCAAGTGTACCATTCCTTATATTCCTATTGTTGACTGTTGAATATAAGTATAACGATAACCAGTAGCCATTCAGAAGTATTTAGTTATGATACGTAAAAAAATGGACATCATTGTCTACAGTCTACATACAAGAAATCTTGCTTTACTATTTTCATGGCAGAAAATTCAGAGAAGAAAAATTCTAAATATCTAAAATTTGACTTTTACGGAAATATCTACTATGTACTATGCCAAAATACATTTACCTTTTGTATTGCTCGTTCTTTTACTTTTCTTCTACTTTCATCAGTACTTGTGACAAATGGCTCAGACAAAATAAGAACATGAAGAAAACATGGTACTCATTGTACATCTATGCAAATGTGCTTGAAACACATTGTAGGGAAAGGAATATCCCAAGAGAGACAAAAAAGTACCATAGAGCTCGACACAGTTAAACTAAACTTTTCCTTTCTTTTAACTTCAGCAAAAGGTGAACTTGAAGCACATGTAAATGGTCACTATTCGTACTATCCAATACTGCATGTTTTTACATGTAATGTTGATTAGCATACATCATACACAAGTGTATCAAGTGTGTCAGGTCAAAAATTCGTTGAGCATTCGTTCATTCATCTGATCATCTGTATGTGTATATCATTGTATATATACAGAGTAAAGGTGCATAATATGAATGTTGATAAAGTGCTCACTTATGCAGTTATTGACGGCATTGCACAAAAAGAATTCTGTACTTGGTATTCAACAGCTATCGTCTAGAAGCACTATTATGTATCAGTACGCAGTACACATTGTAAGCACATGTGTACAATGTGCAATGTGTCTTTCTGAGCATTTGATAAAACTTTAAAGGGGTGTATATGTATAATAGAAAAGTAAATCATTTCGAGGATAGCTACAATGTTCTAACTGTAATTCATAATGGGAAAACAGACATTATAAAATAATAACCAAAGCACGATAAGAATGTTCATGATAGTGCTAACTATTAATGGTTTGATAAATTGTAGGGTATTCAATTTTCTCATAAAGTAAAAACAAAGTAAAGGTCTATGATTTTAATAATGTATAATAATAATTAAAATGCAGTACATAAAATACGAAGGATTATTATTGATATTCAAAACAACTCATCACCAAAAATTTCTAACACTCATATCATACATCATACTAGTACGATATAGTATGAATGTGAGTAATGGTCAAGGTTTTCATGCAAGCATGTACCACACAAGAAAACTCTCATTTATGCCACAAATTTTGACTCTGACATAGTCAGTTTCAGCGTACTACGACACGAGTCTTTGACTCTTTACCAATTTTTCAGTATAAAGTAGTTATGAATCTTGCCATATACTTTATAATTACTACTTTATGAATACAAAAAGAACATTTCTTTCTTCTTGTACAAGTCTCGTGTCTCGTCTTTTTTGTCGTCGTTGTATCGTGGTTGTAATAATTACATGCACTCTTGAATTAATAATAATAATAATTTAAAGATCAAGTAAAACAGTATACATGTGTGCGTATGGGGAATTCATTTGTATAAAACAATGCCTACACAACTGAATACGTCGTTTGCAATATCATCACTGTTATACATTCTATATGACGAAGAAGTAATAAGATGATTTTTAGAAATTTAATGGAAATATGTAGGCAACTTTTCCTTTAAGTTTGGAGTAGTAATGGAAAATGGACAAATATAGCTAGCTATATCACCAAATAATTCATCAATGAGCTCTAAATTTAACGTAGGTATGAATACATCATACATCTAAATTCACATCAAATATACAACTTCCAGTGTCTTCTGTCTTCTACCTTGTATGAAATTATAGAAAAAATTTTACTCAACAGAATTATTTTTGCCTACAAGAAAAGCCTACCTGAATTTATTCCGAATGGATAATCATACACTGATGTAAAAATCGTATTGGTAGTCAAATTGACTCGTGTAAATGTTACTCATTTAAATCACGTCCACATATACATATAATGTGATCGTAATATTTTCAAAAAGTTCTCTTAACCCTGAATGAGAAGAAGGTGTATAAAAAGAGATTTGCGTGAATACTTTTGCAGTGTCTTGCAGACATGGAAACTGATGTAAATATATTTACATCAGTTTTATGCGTCCGATGTGCACAATCCTTCAAAACATGTTTTGATTACAAGACTACAGATTTCTTTTGTGGATGCATGACCGTAAAGCGTAGGTGAAATAGAAACGATGCCATGTGTCATGTCATGACAACTATAAACGTACATTACTTTGTAGAAAATCCGAGGAACGTGAGGAAAATCTTGTAACGGAATAAAACAAACTTTTTTCTTTCGTTACCTTAACATGATTACTGTTATTAATCGATTTCAATTTCCTACATGGAAATCTTCAAACTATGTAGAATACATATTTCATTTCAATATTTAATATGTATAATATGTATATATATACATTGCCAATGTCCATGTGCAGTGTAGATACGTGTACATAAAATATGACACATGTAAATACGTTTATATTCTCTCAACTATCTTCCCATATACATGGGCTTATATATGCATGTGAATACACCCTAGAGTTTACAGACATCCTACAAAAGTATAGTCATGGTTATTTATTACAGTCAAAATATTATTGAAAATGATAATTATGTATGGACATGTCAAACGATTGGTTAGATTGATTCGATCATCATCATCATCATCATCATCGTCATTCATCAAACGAATATATTATCATAACTTCTTTTCACTTCTTAGTTCCTGATTCTCAAACATCTCATAATAAGATTGGCATCATATACAGTTGAAGCAAGTTTGAAAAACTAAAACTAGACTGTTTACAACTCTGCCTCTTTCCAATCTTCAAAATTCAAGAAGCATACTCAATCTGTAACAATACATATACTTTGTACATTGCATCAGAATGTAGCTTTAGGAAAAGAACAACTTTGAATTCGAAAACGAAACCAACTAAACTAATTTATTGTTACAGTTGAAAAATGAGGTGTGAAAATTTCATACACCAGTTAAATGCTACCACCCAGAGTCAATTTTATGTAAGCTCAGGCTAGCTCTTAAATTGTTCTTTTATACAAACCATAGAATAGGTACGTTAATATTATGTATTATTCCTTTTTCACTTGTTTGATATTAAAACCGTATATGATATTATATTGTATTAACTAACTACTGTTTGAAATTGCATGCACATGGACGGTAAACAAACTAATTCCCTGCAAACATTTTATAAATTTCTAAGTCCTGATTACTTTCTATGTGACGAGAAAAACTCTGAACTCTTGAAACTCATTATTCTTAAATTGCATGTAAATTCAAAATTCAAAACCATGCATAAGTACACGTGTACAATGTACAACCTATACAAATACTTGTGAATACAAATACAATATAACACCAAATTCAATATTGAATATAACCAAATGGAAATACATGACAATAACACATATGAAAACCAAACATTTTAGAAACTATAGAGTTTTTGTTTTGTAGCGTCTAGTATGACATGTAACAACACCAATGACCTTCTCGTCCTTTCAACCCAAAATTAATTGGACAAAGACCTTTCGTTTGGTACGAAAAGCCGAAGTCATTCTGTTCAATGTCATTGTTTAATGTGACAAAAAAATGGAGAAAAATTGTGTTTTAGATTTTAGAAGAAAAGTTTGCAAATATTTCAAAGTCTCTGAACTTGGAGGGACTATGTGCCGAAAAAAAAACTTTTCAACTTTACAAGAGGAAAAAAAGTATGACTACTACTGCTTGACGCTGTTGTTACTAATTGTATTGCATTTTTTACTTTGAATACTTTACACAACAATGACTTGTATACTTCAAACTACATTTTTCACTTTGATATTCTTCAGTACTCATGTGTATACATACTAACGAATGAAAAGAAAAGTGCAAATGCTGCTGGTGGCCGAAACCAAAGTTGAAGAGTTTTTAAGACGAAGAGTTATTACTTCGTGGAATGTAAACATATGCACATTGAAACTTGTATAATACATAATACACCATCTCCTCTCTCATACCATATGTGTAGAAAATAGTTTGTATGGTTCAAGAGAGTGCATCTGGTAGTCACGGTTTCGTGATTCTGTGGAAAGAATCACTATCACCAGCTCAAGAAGGAAAAAGTCTCATGTACAATTCATACTTGCAACATTTTCAACATTCAACACAACGACAATAATTTAGAATAAAAACGTACAGTAAAACTTGTACGACAAATTTTAATACTTCATGTTAAGTTGGCTTGATGTATGTATTTGTGCAATATGTATTTTTAGTTCGAATCTTCATCAAGAATTGTCTATATATATATGACAGTGACATCGATTCGTTCTTCCCAAAATTCATGTATATATATACATGTATTATCTATACATATTTATGCATGTTTAAAATTACAATATCATTGAACTAATAAATACATTTTCTGTAATATTTACTAGATCAAATACAAATTGACAGGTAGAAAACAGATAACAGGTAAAAGCATATATACATACATATAATATTATGTATAAACCCAAGATAAGAATCAACAGGTCAAAAAGTTGTTCTGAAGTGATAATCCTTAAGTAAAAGTAAAAGTATACAAAATCAATGGACCCTATACTAAAAATAAAGTTATATGCAATAAAAGGTTGTAAATGTCAAGTTTTTGACGTTTAATAAGTGTATTATACAGTATAAGAATTATGCACAGTACAGGTTATGCATTTGAATTTATTTTAAAGAAAAAGTAGAAAATCGTTTCAATAATAATAACTATTATTATTATTATAGACATGTGGAATGGTTTATACTTTATATTATCTTATTCCCAACTACCTTTTGACGTAAGTTTGATCATATATAATATCCTTACATGTCAAATACCAAATACACTTGTTATGTGTGTGTATAGTAATCTAGACAAATAACAATATCATGACCGCAAAAAGACTTTTGCTTTCATTGTTCACTGTCAAACGATACATATACATACACACGCGTAAATATGCACATGTATACGTTGATCCATGTACAACAAGACATTCACTATTCACAAAGAAAATAAACACCTATTAGAAAACTATTATCTCATTTTAAAAGTGGTATTTGGTATTTATAATATAATAACGTGTATTGTATTGATTGTTGAGAATTTCAAATTTTAAACTTTATACTAGTACTACTTAGAGTATACTACATATTATGTACCACTAAACTTCCAATGAATACACATAATCTTTGTTATCAGTAGTTGAAATAATTTTTATCTTGAAGATATCTGTATGTGAGATCGTGAAGCACTTTCTATTCAAATCTGCAGTAGCCTTTTATCAAGATATTGTTCATAATTTATTGTTACTCGTTGTAATAACATTACCATTCCCATATTATTTTTCGTAAACTTTGTTCTCAGCTTACACTAATATAATTAATCTATAGTAACCAAATGTATGAAGACAAACTGTTTATGATGTTTAACTATAACATATTTTACATACGGAATCATAGAGAACAGATAGTCATTTTTTCCAAACTAAACATGCATATCGAAATAAAGTAAATAAAGTGTAAATAAAGTGGTATAAAATGATAACTTGAAGGGAAGATGCACAATGTACATAATAGTTGTTTTTACATTTATAACAAAAGATTGTTGACTACATTATTGTTTCCATATACATAAAAACAAACATAAAGTTTATGCACAAGTACTGTGAAGAGATTATGGGAAAACTATATCAAAATGTAAATTATCAACGGCATAATAATAATACTGTGTACTACCTTCAAAGTTCAGTCGAAGGTTAAAAAGTATTTTTGGTTTAAAACTACAAAAGAAAAAATAAGATTCATTCAGCCGTACAATGTCTACTCTCTCTCTCTCTTTCACTGTCTCTCTCTCTCTCTCTGTCTCTTTCTTACTACTTTTCTTCCACATCAATAAAACTACAAAATAGTGAAATAGGTGAATGTATGGAGGTAAATATAATGTCCAAGTATGTATCATGCACAAGAATGAAAAAGTCCCTTGAAGCATAACGACGTAGATTTCATGTTTATTATAAGACATGTTATAGACACCTAATCTAAGAGACCTGTATGTTCAACTACTCAAAGTATGTACATGTATATTAATATAGATACGCCAAATGACTGTTGGTATACATATAATATAATATACAAGACCGGACAGTGATACTATATATATATATATATGTATATATAAATAGCTAATAATGATCAAAATAATTATATCAGTAGTTTGATTCTTTTCTCTATCTACAATACACTAGAATGATTAATCCACTTGACCTGAGTTGAGAGTCAGAGTTATTGTTTTAGAGTTTTATACTTGCTGAAAGTCTAAAATGAGAATCATTTACACCTTAATATGTTGTAAATGTATATATATAGAAATGAGAAATGAAAATCCAAATAAATTTTGAATGCATTATACTTTTACTACTACTACGTGTATACTTGTAGTTGATGCTTTTCACATAAGGGGAATTTTTAATTGCCCCCATTTCTTCTTTTGCACTTTATATTTTGTATCCTTATATATTTATATATATGTATAAATTATGTGTACGTTTTTTTTACATGCATGAGTATCATCTTTTCTCTTTCAGTTTGACAAAATATATTAAAACATGTACTACACGCTTTTATCTTTGCTTCATCTCTTATTGCTCGCTCATTATCATCATAACAAAAAAACAGCAGACAGGCTTACTTTCTTGTGTGATAATTACAAATAACTCATGCTATAAATTACACATTATATTCCAAAGTTTAATGCAAAGCACATTAATATATCAAAATTACTGTCATTGTAAAAGTATTACAGGGGGTAAATGAGAAAATATAAGAATCTTTTATAGATGAAACAAATTATATTCAAACTTGGCGTATATAGGTAAATTCTATTTATTTTTTTATACTGTAGATTATAAAATATTTTTCATTGTTTGTTTTAATTTAGTTGTACCATCATTGCCTGTATGGAACTCGTTACGATTTCCTATGTGCAAATTATACCGCCTTCGACCAACGCACATTTATTTGCCAATTTGTCTCAGATGTGGACTGTCCTAATTCTGCCCTATTCTTTCATAGGTATGTTATGATGAAAGTTTTGAATACAATGTTTAAAAAAGTATATAAATTTTTTTAAAATTCAAGTTCAAGTTTATATAATTAAAATATCTTCACTTATTTGCAGAAATGATGCACTATATGTTCAAAAGAGTACAACACCAGCTCCACTCCCAGTAGCTTTATACAATTCTGGAAATAGAGGGAGAACTCGATTAACTCCTGCACCGTTAAATAAAAACAGAGGAGAAACAGCTGATCTCCCAGCAACAAATCAAGAATCAACAGCAGTTAAACAATCCGAAAGAGATAGAGATTACGATCGTCCACGAAATGAAAAACCAGTTGATGATGATTTAGATGCAGATTATTATAGAGGAAGACCACTTAGAAGACTACGTCCAGGAAGACGTCGACCAGCTAGACGCCGAAGACCACGTCCAAGACCTATCTATGATGATTATTATGATGATGATGATGACTATGTAGAAGACTCATATGCACGAAGGCCACTCCGAAGAGATCGTTTTGATGATTATTATTATGATGCTGATTCTGATGAACTTCCACAAAGAAAATTAAATAGAATGAAAAATCGTCGACGACAATATCAACAAGATGATAAAGATCCTCCACTGGTAGACAATATTAGTCCAAAAGTATCAAAAGTGGCAACTGCAGCAATTAATGATGCATCATCATCATCATCAATATCATCTACAACAGAAGCAGAACTACCGCCATTAGACACTGTGGTAATGGCCAAAACTAGGGAAGAACTGTTCACACAAAGTAGAGCACCCCCTAAAATTAAACCACCAGTACCAATCACTGAAAGACGTAAATATAATGAGATGCAAGGAAGAGTTTTACTTTCTCAGCCATCTATACAATCCACAAAACAGCAAGAAAATAAACAACCTCCCCTCCCTGTGAATGAACAAACAAACAGTCGAAAAAAAATTCCACAGAAAGCTACAGAAGTGACACCAGAAGTTGAACAATATGATCAACAATATTATGATGATGATTATGAACAGCCTCCATCACCACCAGTCAAAAAATCAAATAAATATACAACTACAACAAGTACTACTACTACTACTACAACACCTAGACCAACAACTAGAAGAACTACAACTGCTACTACTACGACTACTACTCAAAGTCCACAAGCTTATGATTATGAATATGAAGAATATGATGATGAATTGCCACAACAACAACAACAACAGCATCAACAACAAAAAATTCCAGCAACAACAACAACAACTACTACTACTACAACAACACCAAGACCTAATAATAATAATAGAAAATATCGTAGTCGTAAAAAACAAGACGAGGATCTTGTTACATTAGATACAACTCAAACTGATGATGAAAAATATATAAGTAGTAGTACTCCAGGATTTAAAAATATTCAAATTAATAATGAAGGTTATGAAACACAAAGTAAAATTCCATCATCTAGACAAGGATCAAGTAGATCAAGATCATTTTTTTCAAAAAATAATGGTCTATCAAATACAAGTCCATCAACCACAACAACTTCTACCTCTGAAAGGTCATTTGGGAAAACAGTAGATGATAGATACCCGGCATATGCAGATGCAAGTTATATTCAAAAGTCTGAAAAACCAGAAGCCACCACAACTCAAAAGAGTACTAGACCTTCTAGATTTTGGCAGCGACAACCCAAAACAGAATCAGTAACAACAACAACTACAACTACTACAACCCCTGCACCTGGTAATATTACTTATATAATCTTATATATGTATTGTTTGTATGCATATGTATATTTAAATCTACATTTTTATATTCTTAAATATTAAAAGTTATAATAATATTATATATATATATATATATAATATACATCCATGAACACTACTTAATACTTAATCATACATTATACATTATGTTTTTTTAATTTTTTAATTTACAATTCAATGGATTTTTCTTACCTTAATTGTAGATACTGCTGAAGATTATGCGTATTATGATGATTTACCATTGACCAGATATGGTCAACGTGCGGCAACCACATACTCTCAATACCCTCCTTCAACTTCAACTCAATATGTTCAAAATTCTCCAGCTATTCAACAACAACAAGAACAACAACCACAACAACAAACTGGAGTCATATTAAATTACCAACAACAAGATGAACCACAAATAGATATGTTTAGAACAAGTTCAATAAGTAGTAATAGTAATAGTAATAATAATGATAATAATAATAGGTATCAAAATGTAGAACAAAGTAATTACGTTACCCCGTATAGAGTTGTACCACCAAAAACAACTACTGCAACATATCTTCAGTATCATCAACCACAGCAACAACAACAACCAGAATTCATTTCTTTAGTTGATGATGAAGATGAATCATATTATCCAACTAATAGTGACGGGAATAGTGGAAACAGCCATATTATGTCCACACAGTCCACAGTAATGTCACCACTTGCTCAATCACAGTCACAATCATTTCAACAACAACAAGAATCACTCCCTAATCAAAGTAGATTTCGTAATCAAATTACTAGAATGTTTACAGCCCCACAAGAACTTTATCCCATATACACTACCCCTCCTCAATACATTAAACAAGTACGACCAAGGTCTATAATTCCAATGTTTTTACCATTTAGTACTTTTTAGTTGAATGTATTAAGTATATATATATATATAGCTAGTTATTTTCAACACTGGAACAGAAGACAAACAAAAGGAGCCATCACTAGAAAGAGACTCATATGTACACAAACTT